>AXCM01004892.1:0-19359 GCA_000473375.1 Anopheles culicifacies | reverse complement strand
TCTCTCGAGATTGTAGAGACATAAAAGAAGAAGAAGTTAGAACCAATCACGCCACTTACCTTGTGTGGCTTGTTAACATAATTGACCAGAAACAAACATATTTGGAGAAGAGAGAAACATGTGGAGTGCATATTTCCGGTCCGGTCTATCGATGCTGATTGTTCACATTCTGGATGTAAATGGAAGCGACCGTACGACTGGGACACTTCACTGTCATGATTCATTACGCCTCACCTAAGCGACAATGGAAAATGCTGGGCTCATCTGTTTCCAACGGTTGCTGGTTGCGGAACCAGATTTTCCTGGAATCATTTTTGCGCACCTCCCAGATGTGGTGTCATGGGGCATCTATAATTATCACAACCGGCCACAGTGCCATATCTTGACAGTATCGGTTCATTGATAATGCTTTGCAAAACCCGCTCGTTTTGCTATGGAGTTTGAAGGCAAAGCACAAGGAAATTGACAAACTGCAGTCAATAGACGTAAAGAGTCATAAATTAGGCAGGCTTATCAGTTGTGCTCACAGTCAGTCTTGATATCGACTAACGGCAAACAATACGAGCATTGTGCCGTGGAAGAACACGCCGGTCAATGGTTTTTATCTCGATCGATATAGCAAAATATGCTAATATGCTGTGTTTAGAGGCGAGCTGTTTAAGTAGTGCTTTGGTATTTCTTTTCGGAGCTGCATGATGTCATCTAAATCTGGCTTATGTTTGCCACAAACTCCATTGGAGATTTGAAAACTCCCCGCTCGTTAGAAATTTAGAGATTTTTAAAAGGAATTTGTATCAGTTTTTAGTCTTTTAATATAATATAAGCTTAGTTCCCATGAGTGACATGCACACCCGGATATAATTTGCAGCTTGTAGTATCCATCCAGCTCACTACCAGCTGTTCAATCAATCCCTGTTTATTGTCTTCCAAACTTGATGTAGAACGTTCCAGCAGGGAGAGAAAAGCGGTTATTCGTCAACTGTAACAATAATCGCTTATTGAGCCATGTAAAACACAGATGGAATATCGAGCGTGTTTTTTACCATGCCAGCAAACGGATCTCCAATGAATTCTTAGTGGCATCGTGTTTTAGAACCGGTTCGGTTCAAACTTGTACGTTTGGGTTTTATTTTGGCAAACAAAGTCAAAAGAATCGTTTGTTCTACTGCTACTTGTTCGATAATCTACAGGTAGTGACTAAATTATATCACTTGCATATCTTAGGCGGTTTTAGTAACTTGAATAAATGTGATGTTTTTTTTTTCTTGTAAGATTAGTACTAATTCCATGTTTCGCTTTCATATAGATTTCTCCCGGCTACAACCTGGATAACGAAGACACGTACAGTGAATCACCGAACAACTTCCAGGACTACCAGAATAACTTTGTCGATTCGCCGCCCGATTCGAAGGAACCGTGGCCGATCGACTACAACAAGATGCACACCACGATCGCTACGAGCAGTGGTGCCAACGATACGACGAACGCATCGACGACCGTAACGGCGGTCGCGCCTGGGACTGTTGCCGCAGTAACGTCTCAACAGCAACAGCAGCAGCAACAGCCACAGCAGGACAATGGCGGCATGTACATGAGCAACGCCATACTGCCCAGCCGGAAGCGACGCATGGAATGGATGTCACCCCAGGAGGAAGACACCGATGGGACCGAGACGAAGATCGCCAACATCGATAAGGAGCGTGACGCACGTCGCAAGGGTAAGTGTCACGTTCGCCGGGCAGTTATTATTTCATTTTGTTTTTTAATTCTTCATTAAATCGGGGTAAGATAAAAGAAGATTAAAAAAAAAGGTCGTTAACTGTTCCCCATTTGAGGCACTTCATCCTCAAGATTTTTAGTTATTTTTTTAGTCAAAAGTTTTTTATACGCAGCAGAATAATCTGCACACGGAAGAAAACGGGCCCAGATATGTTTTGGATACCGGTTCGTCGCTTGTTGTGTGAGATTCTGGCGTCGATGCCTTCAATGTTCTGCTCTTCTTTTTCTGTGGCTCTACAACCTCGAGAGGTCTTATCCTGCCATTTCTGGCTTCCGTGACTTTAATATACGCGCAGCAGGATGGAAAGTCAGTCCTGCGTACGAGGAAACAGCCAGAATGGGATTCGATCCTCGGCCCTTGCACGTTCGAAGACTGGCGCTGCTATCTCCTCAGCCACCGAGTCGCTCCACAATGTTCTGCTCAGAGCAGCCTAAATATTCATCGTTTGTTGAAGTTCTTACATTTGCTTTTGTAGCTTGAGGCAATTACGCTTACGGAGAAGTTGTTTACCAGCGCCAAGGATATGGCGATTGTATAGAATGACCGGTTACTTATCTTATAAACCGGTCGGGGAAGATTTAAGTATAGCGCTATGTTAAACTGTATGCAAATACGTGCATTGACGCACAGAACTAATCACAATGGCGATCGATCGGATAAGCGCGATCTTCTATGGTACATGCACGATACACGAACTTCGGGTAGGATCGTATTAGCAGGACCCCTTTCAATTCCGCATTGATTCGGATGAATGCATCAACGGTTGATCACCGCACCGGTATGGTGCGCGCGAGAATGAGTAGCCATTATTTTCTTCTCGACCCCGGGGGCAACCATCTTAATCTAGCCCGTGATAAGCCTTGAAAGCATGAAATTTTACTCATCCACTTGCGCTTGAAGGTTACGATTATTCGCTGCGCTTGTCTGCGTGGTACGCTTGTATAGAAACTACGAAAAAGAGCAATAGAAAGGAACAACAGCGAACAGGCTTCATAGTACCAACACACAAGAAGGAAGTAATATGCGTTCCACTCTCCTCATCTTCTTGCTTTTGATGCAAAAGGTCAACTTTACGTCATGAAATAAAGGCATCGCTGACAACCACTCGCGCACACCGGTCGGTGTGCTTGGGGGCAGCAGCTGATAACGATGGCGTTGATGATTTGCTTCATACACTGGCCACTCGAACCCACAGTCAAGAGTGCCGCTGCCACTCGAGTGCTACCTACTGGTGGAGTTTTTCGTCTAGACAAGTGGTACCGAAGTACACAACTACAAAATGTAGCACAAGAAGAACCCCGAAACATACCTTCTATTGCTTTAAGTGTAGAACATCGGATTGGTGTCAAATTGAATTGTTACAAACGAAAACTAACTGCAAATGGAAACCGCCGTGCAAATGTGCTACGAAAAATAAGCCAACCAAACATTCGCTGTTACTTCTCACTCTAATAGGGCGAAACCACCTCCTCCCGGGAAGTCTACCCTCGAGCCAGTGTGTCGTCGAGCCAGTGTGTTTTTGATTTATTTATTGCTGTTGATAAAGTGTAAATTTATCAAGATAAGTATTTCGACAAACAGCAGCGACAGTGCGAGACCTGGCCACGTCCGGTTCTCGGTCCCCGGGGTGGGGTGGTGGATGAGAGTGTACGAAGTTAGCCGGCTCGCGGGGGTGAGTTCCACACACCTACGACAATATGCCATGATATGACGAGGAAACGACGCACTGCAACAGTGGTATGTTCCTCGTTTCTCGCCGATTGATAGTGGTGCGAGCATTGGATGGTTCGGCTGTACATGTATGTGTAACGCTTACGGAGCATCATCGCCCCATTTTGTGATCCTCGCGGACTTTGTGTGATCGAGTACGATCGATAAGAAGCTGTAGTAGGTAGTATGGGCCCACTCCGTGATGTGTGTGCCTGCAGTCCATGATCGTACATGGTGGAAAGGTTTTCGTGTGAAAGCACCCGATCGGATCGGTGGAAAAGTGTGTGAGATCTAACACTGTTAACGGTAGTTCGCGAAAGTGATCATATGTTAATGTAGATCAGCTGAGATCGTGATCGGATCGAACACGTCCTCAAGCCATCAGAGCTAGAGTTCGTTTTGAGTTCAGTTCCAGTGGTGTTTATAGCGGGAGTTCTAAGAAATTGAACCTCTGAATAAGTTGCTCAATCATTGTCACCCCGTTGTGAGACGAATACGTAGTCCCAAAGATTGTCACAGCCTTGTTACGATCTTTGTAATGGTCCGGGTATTTACTGTTTGTCTATGGGATTAACCAGCCAACAGTGCGCTCGTTGTTTATACCCCAACGCAGTCATATCAACGGGGTACGCGGGGAATCGCGTCATCACATTTACCGGGAGATGATGTTGAACGGCGAAATTGTGTGCCGACAGGAATGTACGCAAGCAGCACAGCGAATGCACTGGTGATGGTGGATTAACAAGAGCTCGCGATTGCCTCTGCTGCTCCTATCTGTGGTGGCGGCATTGAGGTTGACGAAAGCGAACCTAACATCTTGAAAAAAACGGGAGCACACACTACTGTTGCTGTGCTGTGAGTTGCTCCTGGATTGAATGTGCCAACCGCGCACACTTGACTAGTGCTCCGCCGCTTCTTGCCCACATTAAGCGCCAGCAAGTGTGAGAGCCTTCTGGTGGAAATAGAGGATGTACTCTGGATGCGTGAATGCTTCTGTTGATAGCCGAGTTGCTCAGTGTCTCACATCGTGAGTTCTGCGCGCTTGCCATTCATACAGTTTGCTTCCCGCGTGGGAAAGCATCCATCGCACGGTGGAGGATAGCAGGTGCCGTCGGTTACGGAAATGTGTGAAACATACGGGTTCGGTGGCGATACGATGGACAAAGATTACGTCCGGAAGCGGTTAAAGTGCTTCAACAGCACCAGCAATGGGAACGACATCGGCAATGGTAATAATCTCGGCACAAACACCACCTGTAACAGTACAAGCAACAACAATGAACTAGGTGATCATTTGACTTTGTTACTCCCGATCGAATGGGATCCACTTCCCCCAGGGGTTCCACAGAAATTGGAGGGATTTAAATGGCAAGGTTATTGCGTGAAGGTAGCTGTACTAATATTTTTTCTTTCCAATGTTTCTCCCTCACAGGAAGTATGCGATGGGCAGATGATCTTGATTTGGACCTCAGTAACGAGTTGTCCAGTAACGGATATATTAGGTAAGATAAAGCTCTTGGTTGTAACGTCGTTAATTTCTAATGCATAATCTCACTCTCTAATCTCTCGCAGTGACTCGTTGTTGAACTTCCCAGTGTTCAAACAAGAACTTCCATCGCCTCCTCAGAAAGTAAGCTGACAAACCGAACCATTCACATGACACACTTGGTAATGGCGACATTTTCCAATCTTCTTACAGCCTCCACAACCTCAGCAACAACACGCACAGTCCGCTCATCAACAGCAACAGCATCAACTTCACCAACAGCAGCAGCAGCAGCAGCAGCAATCTTTGCATCAGCAAGCGGCAAGTTCTCAGGATCATTCAAGCCAACATCACGCAACTTCCAGTTTGCAACAATCGTTGGGTCCTGCCAACAGTGGCAATGCTGCCAACACCCACCAACAGCAACAGGTGGTTCAGTACCATCAGCAACAGCAGGGTCAAAGCTCTATGAACGGTGCCGGGCAGAGTTTGATGAGCGGTGCCGATCATCACGGGACACCTATCGGTGCCGGGTTGAGCAATCTTCAAACCTTTCTCCAGACCAATCGACTGGAAAATGATCCCACCGGTGGAGGAGGTATGTACAAATCTGTCCAGACCACGTCGTGTATTAGGTTCCGATTGGTTACATGATTAAATTTCGATAAATCCACCAATAGTTGCGCACACTCCATGTACCACTCAATCTTGATTAGCTGACGCGAGTTATCATGCAGATGTAAATTATCGCTCAAGCGCTAGGAAAGAGCCGGTTATGATGGCATTTGTTAGCAGTTGTTAGTTCGGTGTGTTGGGTATTTTCTTTATTAATTCAAATGCCACATTACTACGCCACATAATGGCTTGGGCTACACCCAAGTGGCCCACACATCCATGTGTGTACGCGTTTCATTAGACAGGTTTTGTAAGTGCATTAGTAGTGCTAACAAAACCATCGGAAGCTTTATTTCGATTGCTCGCAAGTATGAAACGCTGACTTTTTGTTGTTGTTATTGCAGGCATTTTGCAGATGCAGCAGGATGGCGCGTTACCGGTGGCACGTGGTGACAAACCACACGACGATCACAATCGGTACGTAGGTGAACACCAAAACCCAACTCTAGGAATGCGCTTTTGGGAATATTCCTCCCCGCGCCTCGTTTCTTCTCACTGTATTTAAAGCTTGTTGTCCTTCCGAAACAGGTTCCAGTACGTGCTGGCTGCCGCGACCTCGATAGCGACGAAAAACAACGAAGAATCTCTCACCTACCTTAACCAGGGCCAGAGCTACGAGATCAAGCTGAAGAAGCTTGGCGATCTGTCCCCGTTTCGGGGTAAGATTCTGAAGAGTATTATCAAGATATGCTTCCACGAGCGTCGCCTGCAGTACATGGAGCGGGAGCAGATGCAGCTGTGGCATGCGTCACGACCCGGGGAGCGTATACTCGATGTAAGCCTCGATCTGCGCATTGCTTCCTATCCGCTACCCATATAGCTGATGAGTTCCTTTCTTCCCGACAGGTCGACATTCCGCTTTCCTATGGATTGATGCATGTTCAGCACACCAGTAGCAACCTGCTGAACACGATCGAGGTGTTTTGGGACCCGATGAAGGAGGTCGGCGTGTACGTGAAAGTGAACTGCATTTCGACGGAGTTCACCCCGAAAAAGCACGGCGGTGAGAAGGGTGTCCCGTTCCGGATACAGGTAGAAACGTACATCGATACTAATGGGCTGCACAATGGCACCGGAAATGGGGTGGCTGGTGGTGGTGTAGACGACAAAGACGGCATTAGACCACTCCATGCGGCGGCTTGTCAAATAAAGGTAAGTTTGAGGTTGCGGGGGGAAAAACCCAACATAATTACCGGATAAGCTGGTTACTGATTGGAATTGTTGGTGTTCCTCTTCACCCCTCTAGGTGTTCAAATTGAAAGGAGCCGATCGCAAACACAAACAGGATCGTGAGAAAATACTCAAGCGTCCGGTCGCGGAGCAGGAGAAATACCAGCGCAGCTGCGACTGCACGATACTGACGGATATTACGACCGATTCAGTCATTACGCCGCTCGGTGGCAACTTCAGTCCCGATCAGTAAGCGTTGCAATACATTAGCATTCCAACACACCACCAACAACCTGCTTTCTCTTTCGTTTCGCCCTTCCACAACAGCATTAAGCGTAACGTGTCGCCGCTATTGGCCGGTCCAACGTCGCCCGGGCAGCTGAACAAGTTCGAAAACATTATGTCGAGTGTGCTGAACAACGGCGGGAACGTTGTCAGCCCGGGGGCAAACCCAACGACGACGACAGCGACATCGGCAGCGGCCGCCATGGTTGTAGCCGCTGCGGCTGCCGCTGCGGCCGGCGTACAGAGCAATCCGATCGGGATCAGTAACGTCAGCTCCACGAACGGGCTTTGCAAAGCATCCCCGCTGGGTGAACAACCGATAGGTGGTGTGCTTTCCCCGCAGCAACCGAGCGAACTGGATGATTACGTGCCGACCATTACGAAGGAAACGAGCCCGGGCACGTTAGCGCAATGGTTGGCCGTCCACCGGCTGTCTGCGTACGCGAAAACATTCGCCCAGTTTTCTGGCTCTGATCTGTTAAGGTAAGATGATACCTCTCACATGAGTAATTTACATTTAACCACCAACTTATCAACTGCTTACAGAATGTCCAAGGACGATCTTTGCAAAATTTGTGGTCTCGCCGATGGTATCCGAATGTTTAACATTCTCCATTCGAAGTGAGTATTGTTGGAGCACCTTTTTCCTCTAAATCATCTTCTTAAACAGACATCCTTTTCGCCGCAGAGCCATAACGCCACGCTTGACCATCTATGTAAGCTTCCAAACCAACATCTACCATGCCATCTATCTGCACTCGAACACCATCCCGGAGTTGGTGCAAAACCTGTCGAAAATTCCCGGCTTCCTGGAAGCAATCAATGCGCTCAACACGCCCAACTCAACCACGCCCGATGGGGGACTGTGGAGTGGAACGTTCGGGGTACGTGCTAGCGGCAGTGGGAAGCTACCCGGGAGTAATGGTACCACAGCTGGCATACCACTAAACGTGCCGTCCCCTTCGTCACCAATCTCGTCCTCGTCGGGCATTGCCAAGTTGCAGCTGCTCATTAAGGGCCCGAACGGCATACAGGTGCTGCTGACGGAGGATGTGCTGAACAACATCAAGGACGAAACGTTGTTCCAGCTTGAGCTGAAACCGAACGGAAACATACTGATGAAAGCCGTCCACAGTGTGACGGGGACGGCGGTCGATTGTTCGATTGATGACGATGCAAACTGAGTGTGTGTGTGTTTGTGAAGATTTCTTTTTTTATTTACTAAAGCGGACAACTTTACACACTCCCCTTCTGTAGCTGGTAGCGTAGAGCGTTATGTTTAAAGGTTATCATTTATGTGGTTATGTTTGTGCTATATATTATACTTTGTTTTTTTTTTTTTATTTTCTGGATGTACGTACAGTTTTAGTCGTTTATGGCAGCGCCTAGTGATAGTGTGTATGTATGTGTGCGTGCAAGGTGAAAAGAGAGGAACCACGCCCTTTTGGGGTCTGGGACTTTGGAGATAACGATAAATCCGTCTGTCCCTGGATATTTCTCGGGATTCGGGAAAGGAATCGGTAGGCCATTTTCCTCCTAGCGCCGAGGGAAAATGCTTTTGCTTCATGCATCGTCCGTTACGCGTTCTCCAATCCATGCGTGCGTTCGAATGTGAAGCAGCAGATGAGCAACATCTCACGATCGGTTCTCGTACACACGAAAGCATTTAGAGCACAGCAGCGTGCTTTTTAGGGCATGGAAAAGTGATCGAGTTTTATGCACCGATGTTTGCGCTAGTGAAAGAATGTCGTGTGCTGTTTTTTTTTTATTATTGAACAACAACAACAAAAATCCATAAACACTACATTAGTACAAAGCAGCTTAGTTAGTCGGTAGTTTGGATGATTGTCGTTGTCTTTCTTTCTGCTAGCATTATTTCCATTGCACGTGCCGACACGTGCAGGTTCGGAACCCTTTTTTGTTTAATGTTATGACACACTATTTGCTTAACAGTCTTTTTATGTACATTATTATTATTAATATATATATGTTTGTAACGTCGTAAGCACGTGTTTTCGTGTATAAGGTAGGTTTAAGCATGATCGCATGATCGTGCTATAGAGTAATGAAAATGTTACACAGATTTACATATTTTATAAAGCAAAAACAAAATATTTTGGTGTGGTTATTTAGCGACAAAGAAAAAAGATCTTTCAACGATGTTAAAGTTAGGCTGTTTGCTTTTGCAAATGCAACGAAACAAAAAAAAAGAGAAGGAAGAAAGTGCTATACAACGCGCATTCGACCGTACAAAAGGTGCCTTACTATTGTGCAATTTTTTGTAACAAAACTACAAAACAAGAAACATTTATTTGTAGGGAATCAGCAACAAAAAAAAAGATACGAAACAATGTTCTGTAAATAAAGACTATTGTTGTTTATTGTAAGATATTTCTTTCTTTTATTTTCATTCAAAAACAAAAACATTCATTGAAACATTATTTATATTTCTTCCAATATAAACGATAGTGATTACGTTGTTCTGCTTCGTCTCGTTTCTTCATTCTCTATATAAAATATACTATCTTGCACATAAACGAGAAAACAAACATCTTGATTTGACGTATTCGCCGCTGTGTTGCGTTAGAAGGATTTTTAAAAGGAACGTACGTCCCTTTGCGTAAATCTGCTAGTCAAACGTAAAGAAAACTGTTGTCCCTGCGCTATTATTGATCTACACAGATTGAATGATCGCAACGTGTTAGTAAGCCAGGATGATGATGATCTGTACTGGCAAGAGACAAAGTTGCCATCTGTCCACGTGTCGTTGGGCTAGGGAGATATATCTATCGGTATGTGAACACACTTATAGCTGCTACGTTGAACGTTGTACTAGAAAAACCGGACGTTTGGAGTAAACTTTAATAAAGGATTTTCTCTCTCTTGGTAGAATAGGACAGTTTGTCCGGAAGCGGGAACTACAACGTCGCTTCCGGGTTGGGCTAAGGAGAGAAGATGATCTATCGCTATCGGAGTAAATATACATATATCTGTGTGGCAAAACGGAACGATCGATCGATAAATATAGCGTTCTCCTTCATCCTCTCTCTTTCGCTGTTTTTCCTTTTTTTTCTCGTTGATTGATTATTACGTGGTATGGATTCGCTAGGGCTTGCCAAGTCTTTTTCCTCTGGAATGTTTGTGCTGTACCGGCGGTTCCTGCTCCAGCCGCTGCTTTTGGCTCTGATGATTTCGACGTGCTGAGCGATCACTGTTGCCGCCGGTGGACGTGCTGCTCCCTCCGGCTGGGAATCATTTCTTCTTTTTGCCCTTTTCCTGCTTCGCCTTTAGCTTTTCCTCGCGCTTGCGTTCCTTCTCGGTGAGCGACAGGTACAGCTTGTAGCCAAAGAATGCTGCAAATGGAAAGGGGAATGGCGTTGTAGCAATTGTAAACTAATCGTTTTTTTTTTCTTCTTTCCTTCCGCCCAATCAGATTCTTATCGTCGTAATAAAATGCGCTTGAGTGCTTTCCTCCAATCCGAACACAACTCACCAACGATCAGTGTAAGTAAACCTGCCAAAAGCCCATATCCTAAGGGCGTTGGTTCGAACTGATCGGTCCACAGTATGCCTGCGCCGGGCAGTTTTTGCACAAGCGTGTCTACCACCGTTTCTGGCCCATCACCATCCTTTCCCAGCGTACTTTGTACGATTTTCTTCTGCTTGGAAAACTCGTTCAGCTGTGATAACGATTTCACAAACTTGCCCTTAAAATCTTTCGCAAACTGACGCTTCTCGTCCTCGGACAGATGGACAAACATGTCGGACAGAGTTCGCAGGTTGTCCTGAAACTGTTGCGCCAACGAACGCTTCTCATCGTCCTGCAGTAGTTCGCTGAGTGCATCGGATTGCAGTGCCTCCACAAAGGGGTTCTCTTCGTAGTCGTTTGTCATACTGACGCGCGTCACAAGTACGTTATCTTCGCGTTCACTACAGCGGCCCTCACAGCGGTAGCATGACCGTGCTTACACTAAAAAACAGGTGGCAAAAGCTTGGTAACATCGTCCACCGGCAAACCATCGATACCATCCGGGTGGGGATGATGGTAATAATGTGGAGATAAAAAAAATCCACGATAGTGCACAATCAACAACACGGCAGAAGGGCGAAGAATGGAAAAAAAATCCGCTTATCACTTATCACAAGCCATCACCCGAGTGTGAGTGTGACGTGGCCAACAAGAGAGTCTATGCACCAGACTACACGTTGCCTCGCACTTCGGCTTCTTCCCCTCACGGTTGGATGGGAATTTCCTTAACCGTAATAAAAATATTGACCGACAATGGATTCACTACAGGTGCTAACGTGTCACCGTGTTAAGAACGCGCCCGTACCGACGACGTTGCACTTTCAACAATAACGAATATGCGAAAGCCACACTTGAAAGGAACCCTCAACTCGTCAACACTAACCACGCGGACAGAAGCGAACCAGTCCGGAAACAAGCAAATTAGCTAATGTGACCAGACGACCAGCTCATTTCATAGGTTTCCTCGGTGGGTTTTCCTGCGACTCGTCTTACCGAACACGCTCACCACGATAAAGATGGCACCGAAGAAAAAGAGTTGTCTGTAAAACATTGTCTGGCGGAGGGCTTGAACTCGCAGCTTTTCCATGAGCGCGGGCATTTTTTGCAATTCATCAACCGATTTAAGAAACTTTTCCTTTTCTTCCGGAGCTGCCTTCTCAAGTAGATCCATCAGATTCGGGTCGGCTAATAGTTTCGATAGATCCATGCTTTCCAATTGTTGTACTTCGGTTCGGGGTGTAAAATCAAACTAAGGCAGACCTGGTTCGAAAGATTTCCAATTGTCGATCGGATTCGTCTTCGAAAAATGGTTCCACTTGTTTAAACAGTTTGTGTTTGTTCTCTTCCAGAGAACTACACGCACACACACGCTTAGCCACGATCCGGAGGGCGACGATCTTAGCAGCATTCAAGTTTGGTACACATATCTTACCGAAAACGGCCAGCATGATCGCAAGCATTACGAAGAACACGAGATAATCGGTCAGCCCTGCCTGTAGCTTGCGGCGCATCGCATTCTGTAGCACGCCGGCCCTTAGCTCTTCCTTTTCCTCATCCGACAGATTGTCCATGCTTTCGAGCATTTTGAGAAAGTCTTCCATGGTGGGCATCTTGAAATCGTCCGGATTGAATGGATTCTCGGCACCGGGCAGGGCACCTTCGGCCCGTCCGGCGGCACCATCGGAACCCATCGCGTTAAACAGTTCTTCTGCCACGTCTCCCATCTTCGGTCGTGCTACTACTACGCAAGGTACACCGGGTTAGAGGGAACAACAAAAAACAAACCCGCAACAGATCTCTGGCCGTACGTAGGTTTTAATGGATCGAATGGCGAACGCTTACTGGTCAGATAAGGCATTGGACGGTCGAAAGCAATGGGTCCAGGTTGGTGTAGAATTGGAGCCGTTCGATGCTGATAACAATTACCTTTCGTCTTGCGGTCGATTTCGAGCACACGAGCGGATGATGTGGTACCAATTGCATCACCGAAGTGCTAATCAAAGAAATGCTGCACGGATGTGTTGGCTTCACTCTTAAGTTATGGCACAAGGAGCCATTTATTAAGTGAGTTATGCTTTCAAGGTCAGTTCCACTAAATGGCAGGGAGTAATGCATTGAATGTATTTGTATATCTGACCCTTGGTCAATGTATGAAGCCCTTATCGAATATGCATCAGTTTGTACTTGTTGCTTCTTCAAAGCTAATCCATAATACCCTATAGGTAATTAAACCGATTAGATACACTTTAATTAGATCTTTGATTCTTTCATATTTTGCACTATTACTATTGTCGGTTGGTATTTATTCAGACGCTAATAGCCCATTGCAAAAAGGGTCAACATAAAGAAGGAACCATACGGTCTAGACATTAATGACTGTAGTCTTCGACCGGCCCACCCTTAACAGAACACCGGTCGCACTTGCAAATGCAACCTGAGACATATGCCGTGCAGTAAAATGTGTACATCTATACATAGCTACTAACTAACGATATGTTACATACCACCAAGTCCCACCACGACAATTGCCGGGATGATAAAGACAGCATTCGGAAATCCATGCTGGAATGGATCGGTGCTGGAACTGAGTTCAACCATGTCTATGCTTGATGGTGCTTCTTGCTGTCGGCACAAACAGAACGGGCTACGAAGAAAGGGAGGAAACCCATGATTAACAACGTGTGGAGCTAGTGAATGTCATTGGCAGATTAATAGTTAAGAAACCGTATGTGTTTACCTGGTTGTAAAATTGTTTACGCGCCGATATTACTCGATAGATATTGCCGTTGTTGATAAGATTACGCGTTCAAAACACGTAGACAAAATGTTTTCTTTTTTTTTATTTGCTACGTTGCCTGTCAAACGATGCGTTGGAGATTTGCAGTGAATATAGCGGTGGGTTGAACGCTTCAAAGGGTGTTTGTTTTGGATGAACCCAACGAAAAGTTGGAATAATTTAAAAACATGTTATAATCATTGATTGTACGTGATTATACAAACCGTTTTGTTGTTTCATAAATGAGCAACACGTTTTGCTCTTAATTTGCGCTTATTGGGAAATAAAAACGAAAACAGCAAAGTCGATCTTTTCGAAAATGTCAACGAAACAACTGTCAATTAAATTTTTGAACGAAAATCGCGTTTTGGCGCCAAATGTCACAACGAACAACAATTTGTTTACAAGCAAACCGTAACCAAATGCACGGAATCATTTGAGCAGAAAAGGAAACGATGCCGGACGGTAAAAGCGACGTGGAAAATACGCGCAAGTTTCTTAAATCGCGCCTACTCACCGATCGTACTTCGTTTCATGGGTACGAAACAGAAAGGCAAAACATATACGATCTGCTTGAGCGTACCGCGGAACATGGTGAATCGAACAGTGCGTTGCTGTTGGGCCCGAGAGGCGTTGGTAAAACCACCGTAAGTATACGCTTACCAGCGACAGTATATTTGAAACTAAGAACATTACAATAAATGCATCGTTCCCTTTTCAGCTCGTCACATCCGTGTTGGCTGAGTTACTTACCAAAGAAACGTTCTACCGCAACAGTCTGATCGTGTATCTGAATGGATTGATTCACATCGACGATCGGCTTGCGCTGAAATCGGCCACCGCACAGATGAATCTCGAAAATGCCGTCGACGGAAAGGTGTTTGGATCGTTTGCGGAAAATCTAGCCTTTTTGCTCGAGTGTCTCAAGGCGGGCGATCGGAAGAAATCGAAAAGCGTCATCTTTCTGTTGGAAGAATTCGATCTATTCTGCTCACATCACAACCAAACGCTGCTGTACAATTTGTTCGATGTCGCCCAGTCTGCCCAAGCACCGATCTGCGTGCTTGGCATTACCGCACGGTTGGATGTGATCGAACTGCTGGAAAAGCGAGTCAAATCACGCTTCTCTCATCGGCAAATATTTCTGCTCCCAAACGAAGATGATTTCGATGGACGGTTGGAATTGTTTGAAGATCTGCTAAAGCTCCCTACCGAGCAGGAGTTGCGCAAGTTCGACGCCACACATCCTTCCATTCCCGAAGAGGCGCTAAACAATGAGGAGTTTACACTGCTGCGCAATCTGTTCAAACCACGCCAGTTTACGTTCAGCTCGAAATGGGTCACGCAATGGAATCGGCACATTGAAAAGCTTGTCAAAAATGATAAGGTGCAAACGGTACTGCGACATATGTACGACTACGACGTGCTGGAAGGACCCTTCCGAATGTTGCTGTTTGAGTTGGTGGCTGAGCTGGATGAGGAACATCCCAACATCACCGTCGACTCGATAAAACATCTAGGCGAGAATTACGAATCGGATGATAAGGTGAAGTTGCTGATGGGTCTATCGGTGTTGGAGATGTGTCTGATCATCGCTATGAAGCACCATTCGGAGATTTACGACCGGGAACCGTTTAACTTTGAGATGATTCTTACACGCTTCTTGAAGTGGGCTAACAGTAGCTCAAGCATGCAGGGAATCGAACGTCCAGTTGCTCTGAAAGCGTTCGAACATTTGAAGCAGCTGGAGTTTATCGCACTGGCGACGGGCGGAAGCTTGTCCAAGGTACAGAAGGAATACCAGATTCATCGATTGCTGCTAACGAACGGACAAATACGTCAGGCAGTCCAGCGGATGCCGCTATTGCCAACCGAAGTCAGCCAATGGGAGCATAGTTCGCTCGTGTAAGTGTGAAATTGGTTTGAATAAATTATTAATCATTCGCTTATTCATAATTTGATACAAACACAAGAATTTGAGAGAAAAACGACCTGATACGATGTAAGAAGATAAATAATTTTGATAAGGTGATAAAGGAAACATATGAGACAAAATGACACAGATTCAAGAGGTAAATCGATAGAAACGTTTCAATGGCGTAATATAGGCAGTTCCAGAGTTAAAAATCGATATAAACTGAAAAATATGCTTACGCAAAGAAAACCCGCGTACCGCACGTATGAGACACAGGAAAAAGGATGCGTCTGTTATTGCGCCGGGGAAACTGCTGCTCATTTGCATCTGCATAATCTGATACGGGCGTTGAACGAGACTGGCTCAGACCGATGAACCATCACTGAGGACAGAAAAGATACTATAAATACAATTCCAATTGTGTGTTCCAAAGACAGTCTCATTCGTGAGCCGCTCTTGTAGCTTTGACTCGAAAAAATACCGTTTACAATGAAGCTGCTTATTTTCTTTGCCTTTATCTACTGCGCGTTCGGGAGTGAATCGCCCGGGTTCTTTATCAAACTTTCCAAAAGTGTACCGCGCATTGGAAGGCGTGGAGATTTGGAGAACTTTTTCCTGAAGCAATCGAAAAGCGTCCCGAGAATCGGTCGACGAGCTGGAGGATTTCATGTAAGTTGGACGAGAATGCACGTTGCGCTTGTTTATAATCAATTATTGCATTATTTTTTTAAATATTTGAGATGGAAGCATCAACCCCCGAAGAGAACGGATCGAGCTGGTTCGAGCGGTACATGAAGACGTCGAAACGCCCGACCGCCGGTTCACTGGTGCCGGACGATATGGGCAAATCGTACAAAAAGATACGTCCACTCGATCTTAACCACATCATTGACATTCTGTCGGATGATCTGTTCTTCGGGTCGGATCTAAAGTTCATCTCTTGGGAGGTACTGGATGAAGCGCTCGAGGAAGATCCGGAACTGCTGCAGAAGCTTGCCTCTTTGGCTCGCGATAAGGAGGTGCAGCAACTGAAGAAGATGCTCGGCGAGCACGGTGAAGAGGTGGTCCAGTATGTTCCACTCGATCGGAATGAGATTAATGGGGCCGGCAGCCGTGCATACATGTACCGTTTGGATAGATCCGATCCAAACAAAGAACGGATCGAATATCAACAGTGATCGCTGATGCCGAAAAAGGGGATAAATCACACGAAATGGTACGGATAGGAAGCACCGGATGGACGTACGGAACATTATACTATTGTACTGTGTCTGTGTCTGTATGTGTGTAAGTTGAATAAAGTAACATCGTGTTTTTCAATGCATTAAGAAAAAGAGTTGAGATTGCCGAAGGATATGAACACAAAAAAGTTTAAAATTTTAATTTAACCATCAATTAGAAAAGCGTTACGCCAGTCAACGTAACGCTTCCAAACATAACGCCATTTTCGTCGCAGCTTACTTAGACCGAAAGTCAAAAGAGGGCGTTTACAAGATGGTTTCCCAGTGCAAACAATCTTTATTTACTTTCGATTAGTAAACCCCTGCAGTGTTATGTAAGTTCGAAACAATAACAAGCATAAACACAAAATAAATTATTTAGAAAAAATAGTTCTCTTCAAGAATAGTTTGATTGAACAATTCTTATGCAATTGATAGTGATGCAACTGTACTTACATCATTCTTAGCTCTCCGTTGATTGATTGATACTTTTTGAATGATTAAAAGTATTCTGCAGGACGCTTCATCACGAAATAATACGTTAGCATCAAATGTACTGTCCAATTTTCCCATAAAATCCATTTATCTAATCAATAGCCATTTGTCGCCGTTTGATGCGGGCTCTACGCAACCAGCTCAAGGGAAGGAAAAATCCACAGCTTTGCACAAAACGGTGACGAGTACTGCCCAATTGTGAGAAGTAGGAAGCAAAAACTGTTCGGTTTGCCTTTTGCGCTTTGCAGAAAATTGGTCCGTCTGTATCCAGACTACCCCTCCCCCTCACGGCACCGCTCTCTAGATCGTCCGTTTTATGAGAACGGTACCACAAATAGCCCCTTCGGTTGTCGTTGTCCTCGACGGAAAAGGCACGATCACCCAAGTGTCACTGTCATCGGTGCCGTGTCGATTCGTTGCACCCGATAACGGGCCCACCGGACACGGACGCGGATTCACTACGGTCCGAGAACGCCCCAAGCAACCACGGCAGCCATCACCACTAGCACTCATTGTGTTTCCTTCTGTTTGCTTCGTGGCAGCTTCTTCCCCAGAACCCCGCTTGCTGTCGGCAAAGCAAGATCGAGTTTTTTTTTTATTATTGCCATTCCGGTTTTTCGGACGGTTTCGGAACCGCACAGAAATGCATTGCCAACCGGGCCCTGCAGGCAAATAAGGTTGACCGTGCTACTGCTGACGCGGTCACCGTGTTGGCTGGACCCCGGGGTCTATAATTGGTTGGATCGCGGGGAGAAGGTTCTCGGTATTGTTGCCCGGGGGGCACTGATTTTGCAATTAGGCATGGGTTTTGTGCAGTGCGGTTGGCCGTTTTGGTAGACACAGTGCAAAACGCGAAATGTGACAGCTGCCAGCAGGGATCGGAGCTGACCAATTGCCTTGAAGTGACCCGAGACCCCATGTTACCGCGGTGGGTCAGACAAATTGTCTACCGCAGTAGTACGTACAGGGCATAAGGGTTTTGTGCTTCTTATCTATAATGGAAGGCGAAAAAAATATTATTCTAATGTAATTTGTAATGAGAACTTTACAATCGCTTGCAATTTGTTAAGTTCGCTATTTGAATCTGACTTTTCTTTTTTTTCATAGTTCTGCATACACATAAATCATTTAAATATTATTCATTTTCGAACATTACTAAATGCCGTATTTAAATCAATAAAATCGATAAATTGTTATAATCGTGATGTTAAACTGCTATCAAAAGTGCTGCAAGTGGGGGAACCATTTTTAAAAGTAGGCGTGGCTTATGTACAAAATGAGCTGCAGCTACAGTCATCGTCATATTTGTAGGGCTACTATTCGTAAGAAAGCGATGGTTTGCCAGTGTTTTTTTATAATGTGTAGAAGATATTGAATGGGAAGCTTTTCTGGTAAATATCGCAAAATGGGTTGTAGATTTTGTTAGAAAATTAATTTGCTATAAAACAGTGTTCATTTACTACATCTCAGTAAATTATAACGAGAGAAAAAATGTATATGTTGTAAACGATATCAAGCTAATTAATTAATTAAACAATGAAATGATAAAAGCATGAACATAACTTTAATCATATTTTAAATAGGTAACCACTACAAAGACAAAAATACCTGCATTAAATATCAACTTTGTTTATACTTCCAATACTTGTAGCTTTATTTTTTTTAAATCAATTTTAAATAATATTTTTGATGTTTCTTGATGTACACCAATAATTATTTTTTATATATTTTTACCTCATAATGTATTAACCCGAGAATTCCGTCGGCTGAAAAACAAAAACGATACCGTCTCTATTCGTTAGCTGCACAAATAATCTTAATTTTTGTGATATGCGTTGAACATAATGATAATAATCCGATAATGGATTAAATTTTTATTGATATAACGTTCAAAATATTTCCTATTTCTAGAACACACAGTTGGGGAGCCGACCAGGTGGACGAGTTGTAGCGGCGCCGGGACTTCACGCCACGGTCCCGGGGTTCAAATCCCATTCGGACCGTCCCCCTGTAGTGAGGACTGACTATTCAACTGCGTGGTATAATTAAGTCGAATAGGTCGTTACGCCAAAGAAGAAGAACAGCTGTTTAGTTCTTTATCATGGTTATAAATAGTTCATTCTACCGCTTAATCTGCAACAACCTTTAAGATCGTTATCATTGAAACAATAGAATAATCGAACGTTCTATTGATTTAGGTGAAGCAGTATTTTTTTTTTTCTGAAAAGTTTGCGAATAAAATTGACGTTTTTATTTTCCCGTTTTTACTTTTATTCCGCAACAGCAATTGATAAGAGCAATGGAGACGCCTGGCACGT
>AXCM01004891.1:0-21204 GCA_000473375.1 Anopheles culicifacies | reverse complement strand
GTTTTGTGTGTGCTGTAGGGGGAAACATATGTTTGGATTAAGCAACTGTTAATTGATCCCGCTTGGTGTGGGGGAGCATCGGAAAAAATAATCAAAAAAATAAGTTAAAACAAACATTGCAAATTGAGGGGGCGCAGTACGGTAATCTCTCGATGTCCGTTAAAATCTTCCAATATGTTCAGGTCGCTTCGTTTGCGAACTAGTTAAGAAAAAGGGAGGTTTTAGTTTGGTTTGATTTTCCGCGTTGCGAATCCATTTGGTATCCATGCAGCATACATCAAACGTTTCCTTACGTATGATTTCTTCTTCTTTTGGCCTTTCACCACCTTCATCGGCCGGTGTCGTCATTTAATTGGGTACCCGGGATAACCGGTTCAACTCGGAAAAGTATGTGTAGGTTAAGCCTTGCGGTACTGATAGGTTTTTACCACCTTTCTATATGTGGTTTATTACAAAAGTGTCTTTCGCGGATGAAGCCGTAAGAAGTGAGTTACCGAGAGAAAACAAAAAAGCAAGACGATTAAAATTATAGCATCAGTGATAAATGTGAGTTCCGTACCATATTACTACAGTCACATACACGAACAACTAGCATTCATGCCAACTGAAAACAAACAAATCGAAGATTCCCCACAAATCAAAGCTATTTTTTCCTTGGCGTAGGTCAAACTTTTCCTGGAGTTGTTCTCGTATTTGTTACTTCTACAAGCAGGAGAAGGAGGCGCTACCCCTGTTATTCGGATGAAGCATAAATTACATCCCGTTTTAAGTGCATGATCTTAAGCAACAGAACATTGTTTTAAGAAACTGGTTCAACACCTTGTTTTTCATGATATGTTTCAGTGTTCTGATGCGTTTGAGATGTGACAGCTTTGATTGGTTGTTAAATCATAATTCCGTTTCATTTCCATATACAAGAGGATAAATTGCAACCCTCCAACCCCAATAATACTGATTTTAATTATGTGTTGTAGAGAACAACAAAAGGGAAAGCAACGAAGATCGGATTGGCCTATGGAAGATAGCAGTTTTTAAGTAGCTTTGATTTGTGTGCGTGCGTAAGGAAGAATAGTAGTAGTAGCAGCATAATGAACAATTAATTCCCACGCAGACGAGAAATGAACTGAAAGAGAACAATAACATCGAAACGATACATCTCATAATTCCATCTTATGTATGTGTTGGGACTCTACTACTAAAAAGTGGGGGGCAAAAATAATGTACAAAACGGGTGTGGGACACACATACACAACCAAATCAAACCCCAACCAGCAGCCGCGTCGGTGTTGTGTTGTTTGGTGTGTCCACGGTGTGGTGTCCTCGGAGTGAGCGATTTTCTTACTCTAAATCTACTCCTATTGGTGTTAAGTAGCAAATGGAAGCGCGAGTTTTTACAAATACCATCCAATCATATTGTCGTACAAAAAAGAAAAGAAAATAATAGCAACTTTCGATTGTGCGTGTAGGACGAACGAGGGTGAGAAAAGGAAGCTTGATAAAACACAAAGTAAAAATCGTTTTAATCGTTAGTAAAGAATGGAAAACAACAACAAAACAAACCAATAACAACATACCACATCAAGTAACAATCAACCAATATCTAATGAGTGAGTGATAAGAAACCAAGAGCAGGGAAAAAGAGCAAAACAAAAAGCGCGAAGAAAAACTTGTGGAGCGCAGTAAATGCTAAAGAACGAAAAAAAATCAATCATGTTTTGTGGAAATAATTTTAAAAACAGTGTGTGTGGCCACATAATCAACCATTAATTGCAGTGAGTTTGGAAGCCGGGGGGAGTCCATTATCCTAACAGCAAAACATCATCATCCATATATGCGCGGTTATCTTGAATTTTCTCGGAATGAAGAGGGGGGGAGGGGGGGAGGAAGACAAAACGACGATAAATGTGAGAACGGTACCTGAAATTTGTAACGTTAACGTAGGAATAGGTTTAGAAATGATTTTAACTCACAAAGAGGGAAATAGAGAGAAAGGGAGAAGCAAATCAACAACTGCAACAAAACAACAACCCGAAAAGAAGGAAAAGAATGGGCAAAAAAAGAATATTCAAAAAAAAGAAACAAAAAAATATCCAACAGCCCAACAAAAAGATCAAAGAAAAGAAAAAAAAAATCAAACAAGGGAAATAAAACTGCTATCGAATAACACCCTGCAAAAAAAAAACATGAGGATTTAATTCAAGAATTGAACAATGATGATATTTTTATACATTTTTCAGCTTGTTTTGAACAACATGACCTCTTCAATGGTTTTTAAAAGATGGATATCATTAATATTACTGATGGATAATTCCAAAGAAACTTGGTGGAATTGGAGTTCCGATTTATTAAGTTCCTATTAACGAGCGCTCCTACGAACGGCAGCTCCAAAACCTGCTCTTCGAAACTATCGCTTTTTTGAAATATTACTCCAATGAACGATCGCTCTAAAGAAAGATTGCTCCAAAAGAAGTTCATAAGTTCCAATGTCTTGGCGGCGAAATTAGGCTTCGAGTTCTTTCTGGGATTTTGGTGCAAGTCCTGTTGTGTGAAAGACTGGCTCGGCAAAACATATTGGAGTGATATAGATCATTTTAAGGTGCGATCAGATTGAAACTATCGTAACATTCTGCATCACTAGCTCTCCAACTGTGTTAGTGGAGCTCAAAGCTCTGTTTATAGCAGCTTCATATAGTGGCGCTTTTATTTAGGCGAAAGCTTTCAGGATACTGTATCATGCAGGGTTCGTTCGCCATCTCAAGTTTATCCAAGACATTACAAAATGGCGGAAGCTTTTGTCGCATTAAAGCTCTACTCTACTGAAATGTTTTTCATACGGAAAAGAGATGTGGTTGAAGAGAGACTACCTTTGAAATAAGAAAGCTCGAAAAATGGCAGTAAAAGCATTATCAAGCTTTTTTAAATGCTCCAATGTGATGAAATTAAATTAAAAGAAACCTATATGTTGGAGAGAAGTTCCTAAAGAGTTGAGTTAAATTGCAAAATGGGTTAAGGACGAAATTTAATAATACAGTCGTGGTTACTTGTACCTTCTTGATATCAAGTAGAGTTTTGCTTAGGCAATATAAAGAGATTTTTTTAGCTTTTTATTTCTCTACAAGATATCCTTTGGAAACGAACGCTCATGTTGTTATGTCTTATTTTATCTTCCCTTTTTTTTTGGTTAAATAATTCAATGGCCGAGATTGAAACCGATCAATCTTTCACCATATACCCCGTACCGTAGAAAAAAGAAGCATAATCGAGCTTTCTCGAACGAAGGAACGATTTTCTAACCTTTTCCAAGCGCCCTCATGAAAATGGGAAGTAAGAGTATTCAGCGTTATAAGTTGCTTGTGCCTCTCCCGCCACTTCTGCTTATATTGCCTTGTATCGAAAGGTAACGCAAAGCAAACGAGTCCCACTCACTACCCGTGTGTTCATTATTCAAATTCGTACGGATCGAGACGCTCATAAATAGCTGAAAGACGAAAATCGGATTGGCACCACCACCCCGGGCAGAGCACTCATGTTCTTCAAGCGAAATAAGAAAAAAAAACCCGCATCACATTGAGCCAAGTAAGTTTCGAACGAGTTGTTGTTTGTGCCCCTTAAAGGATTCGGTTGCAGTTTTGCATATGTAGTGTATGCAACATGAAAGTAAAGCACAAATTTTCGTGACTTATGTATGCGCATTTTTTGTCGGCGAAGAAAAGCCCCCCCCCCCCTCACGTGTTTGTTAGAGCCTCGGTGTGTAGTCGAGTGGACTAGAATTATGAATATCCCTTTTGATGGAGGCGGCGTCCCCGGTGAAAGCTTTTCCGTTTGTCGAAACAAAAAAGCAGGACGAGAATGGTTGGCTGTGTGTGTGTGTCTTCGTAAAGGTTAATAACTTATTTATTATTTACTTCAAAAATATTTTGAAAACATTTTACTTTTTACCGTGCTTTATACAAAATGAGCTGATGCTGATCTCGTATATCGTCGGATTCGTATTTACTTAATGCCATTTTGGCTAAAAGCTTCAATATCCATTTCTGCGAACGGCTTTCGCTTGACCTTTAACCGATCTGATTTTATCCAAAAATAGAAAAAAAAACAATCAATGAGAATCAGCCCATGTGCGTGTGAAGCCCATCATCCAGCTTATTGCAATTATGTTTCTTCTCATTTCCACTCCACGTGTCCACGGCGCGATCCTTCCAGGATATAAAGTAACAGTACAAAAAACAAAAATGTGCATAAAGTATGTAAAGGATTTTAAACGGATGTGTACCCACCGATCGCTTCGCTCCACGCGCTATATCGGGATAATCAATTTTTATCCGCCATTAATGGGAGAACCTGGCGCACAATTTACTTTACTCGGTACTTGCTCTCGCGTGATATCGGAGCATGCAGGATTTAATCGGGTTTCGTTGCAAATAAGCGCTGAATTTTTACGGTAACTTATCCTTCAGAATGCATCCAAGAAAAAAAAAGGATTTTCCCGACAAACTTTGCTGACGGGATGCTTTATAAAAAGAGGCCAGTAAGTGTATTATTTGTAGCATTCCGTTTTAGATATATCTCTTTTCTCCAGTGTTGATATGTTTAGTCAGCAAAAGGGAAAAGTTACAACAGTGCATGACTATTTTTGGCTTTATTTGTAACTCGTACTTCTCGACTGACAAAACTATTACCGGGATCGGTTCCAGTGAAACGTGTTGACAGGTTGTTGTGGTAGTAGCAGTAAAAATAAAAACTGGGAAGGATAAACGGCCGGAGTAGAAAGCTAAAACTAAACCACAGTATGATAGGCCGAGGGAAAAAGTTCTTTGTTTCCATTCCAACTCTTTCGCTCGACCACAACAACAAGAAACTTTCGATTAGAGGTAATGATTACACCTGGAAAGGCAATTCTTGGGATGAAGTGAAGCTGTCCAACAAGCCAACCAACCGAGCTGTGGACTTTTCTGGCCACATATTTACCATTTTAATGTTGTGCGGGCTTCGTTTCCATTTTCTTCCCACTATTTTGCACAAGTAAATGAACGTCCACTTTCTGGCTTTTGCTGGTGGAGTGTTTTGTTTTTTCCATTTTTATTTCGATTCTGCATAAACGCGAAAGGTAGTCAATTAAATGTATCCCCATTTTCGAAAGATACACCTCTTGCCCTCACCCACCACCCACCGTCCATTAATGTCCGGTACGCTATCAGCTGGCGTGACAACGTTAATTGAGATAAACTTAACATTATTTATGAAAAGCGGCAGGTCGGCCGTGCTTGGGCAATTGGGGGAGGTTCTTCTGATGCGGAGCCAACAAATCATATAATCGCCACACCGGTATATTGGTATTGGGATGACTTATGTGTGGTGGGAACGTGCGGTTCTGGAATGGGAAGACTTCAAAACGGTGACACTAAAATGAATGAATGTTTCGGGGCTTGAGTGTGTGTTCCGTGCCACGGAGCACTAAATTGATTCATGGAGTTAATTTCCATTACCACCATTTGCGAGGAGGGACGTTTGGGGGAGGAAACGTTTTGATGTCTTGATCATAATGGCATGCTCAGCTTGGGTTAATTTGCAATTTCGCATTGCATTTGCGCGGATGCAAAGATCTTAATGGATGTGTCCATTTTCCATTGGCATCAATTTTTGTTATTCGTTCCATTGCTGGAAGTGTTTTAAAGTTGGACGATAATGAAATACTAGACGTGAGGTATTGGTATGTAAGAACACAGCTTTTTTTCTTATGAAGGAGTACAAAGCTTTTATTGACAGGAGATCAAGTAATATTTTTTGGAATAGATTGGAATATTTGGATTATCTGACATTGGACCAGAGTCCTTTGCAGATTGAAGTATCTCCTTCATAACACGAGCCTTCTACAGTCCTCTGTACAGTCCTCTCTCCGTCAATATATGTCCAGAGTTTCCCCCAAAATAATACTTTTTCAGGGATTTTCTACTAAAGGATTACGGATCGTCACCTCGATCCTCTCTGACTGATGCCGTCAAGTCTCTAATCCGTCTCCAGGAAATTCGATTCCGGACTGCATTACTTCGCTCACAACTGAACTCAATCTCCGACAGGTTAAGCTCTTTTTTTGCCAAATAGCTTAGTTAGATCAAGGGTTATTCGTCTTCTCCAAACGCCCTGCTCACAAATACCACCCCAAACATAGTCCATGACATCTGTCGCACGAAAATGGCGTGTGTCGTCCATGTAACTCCTAGAAGATTATCGGGCGTATCACGATGAGGAGATATATGCTCCATTTCTGGATTTTGATGGAGTCTTCTCATCGGATGAGAGTAAGAGTATGTGAAGCTGTCGTCAAGTACATATATCTTGCCTCCATGTTCTATGAAAGAAAATGTTTCTACAATGCAACGTTGAGCAGATCGAGTTTATCTTGTATTGTACGCTACAGAACTTAGTGACGCAGTTACTTGTTAGAACACTACCGGACATACATCCGAAGTTGCCTATGACTACCAAGACCACATTAAATTGTCCAATTTCACAAAGTATAGTTTCCAGTGCTTTAATGGATCATGGAGCGATTCGGTGGCCGAGGATATGGCGGCGCCGGTCTTTATACGTTCGGAGCGGAGTTCGAATCCTATTCTGGTCGTTTCATCCGTACCCAGGAATGACTCTCCTGGTACGGGTGAGATCATGTTAGGAAGACGTAGATCTCTCGAGAATTGTAGAATCATTCGCGAAGAAGTATGAACCCTGTGTGATATCTTTGGAATAGGTGATATAAGCAGATCTTCAAACTTTAAAATAAACTTTCGAACTGCTTGCAAAATCTTGTAGGGGATTTATTTAACAAAAATGTTTGACAAAAATTCTCAAACCAAGCAATTGATGTGACAAGAAGAAGGTTCAATTGGTAATATTATCAGAAAAGAAGAAAAATGTGTTTTTTTCATAAAAAAGCATTTACACGCACTGCTGTACTTTCATAATGGATTAATGCTTTTTCGCATAGTTGTGTTTGATGGTACACAGAAAAAAGAAGAAAAATAGAAAACATATTTTCGTTCGTAAGCGGAATGAGTTAACATAATAATGGCCTCTTTCCTTGGATGTTGTGTGTGAGTGAGAAAAATCCTACCCCCTTGTTGAACAACAAATTTGAAAAATAATTAATTCTGTTTGCTTCCATGCCCCATGCCTTTCTTGTTGCCCTCCGGAGTGAAACCCGAAACCAACTCACACCCGACCCACTCCACTCATCATCTTCATCCGGAAAGCTTAAAAGTAGAAACATGAAATCGGCGTTGTACTCTATATAGGCAGCCAGTTTTTCTTGTATGTCAGTATCGACACCCGGTTCTCTCCCGCTCCTTCGCTTCAAACTGGCCAGACAGGGTACGGGTTAAACAAAGCACAAAAACAGAGAAGCAAAAGAAGAAACGCAAAATCCATCCAAACAGCAACGTGAAATAAAAACGGTTTGTGGAAGGAAAATGTTTAACAAACAGTGAAGTGGGGAGCTTTTAGAAGTTGCGATGTGTGTGTGTGTGTGTGTTGAGGGTTGGAGGGATGGATAAAAACAAAACCGGGTAAAATTAAAAGCAAAATATCGATCCCTGAACCATTCATGCGGATGCTGCAAAAGGGAGGAGGAGAAAAATCGTACAAAAATAAAACCTCCACATACTCATACACACACTCATTGAAACATGAAAAGTAAAACAACAGAAAAAGTGTGTGAGTGGGTGGAGGGGAGGGGGGGGGGGGATTAAAATACAGCTGGTGGTTTCTTCCGGGTTTTTGGGGATGCCTTCCACCCACATGCCTTCCACATGAGCAGGTTGGAGGTTGTTGCAGCTGCTGCTGCTGCTGTTGCTGCTGTTGCTGCCGACGCTGGCTTTGAGCCGGCATGGTTGTTTCAATGTTTTTGCATGCTCATATCGGAACAAATAACCGTAAATAAGACAAAGTTTGAAATGTGCATGTATGTTTTTTTCTTTCTCTCCCTCGCTGTTGTATTTTTTTCGTTCCGTACCCAACACCTGGCAGTACGAGGAGAAGAAATGCTGCAACAGGAGACGCGATATACATTTTTACGGTTGCAGCGTACTGTGCTCTTGTGCTTTGCCTTTTTTAGCATTACATTGGGGTGTTACTACAACTACTACTACAGCAAACGAACGGGGGTGAGATACAAATATATAAAAAAAATCACAGCTTTTTTTTCCGTTTGCATGAAATGGTACGAATCATCCTCAGTACGATGATGTGAGTTTCATCGGAGTTGTGAGTGAAGGCCAGCGATGATGCCTAGCATCATTCGTTTCAGTTGCTACAGCAACAACCTGCGACATGATACCGGGCGGTCCCATCAGTGTAGTGGATACCGCCAGTACTCGAACGCTAAGCACAGAAGCGTTAACCGAACTCGCTTGGGACTTGGGACTCTCGGAATGGTTGCTGGTGTGTAGAGATGGTACGGTAATGTGAGATGTAAAGTTCCTCCTTAATTTGTAACACTAGAGCCGAAAATAATGTACACGGCATGAGGCACCACCGTGTACAACAATGTATGGAAGTAGCTCGTGTTAAGAGATATACCCATCAAGGGATGGGAAACAGATAATGAAAAAGCTGCTTCAATGTTGTTTCGGTATGTACACTCGTTAAAATGGCAACGATGTATTTTGCTTGGGATTTCTTCAAATTAGAACACACTACATCCAGCTGGTCTGGATCGTTAGAAATAAAGGGAAAATATGATTTTTCTAATATTCTATTTATGAGAACAGTAAACAAATAATTGAATACAGAATTGAAATTCCTGGCGAATTTTGCAATTAATGCAATTATTAAAGTAATTATGAGGATCGCTCAAAATATTTCCATCGGTCGCGTGTGAGGGACGTTGGATGTTAGCTTGCAGATAAACAGGGTAGGCAAGCTAAGAAGTCTCGAAGAGTAGCGTCAAAGCTGCAAGTTGAACCCCTAAATTGGGCCTAAAAGTTCAGAACCAGTTTTCAAGAGAATGTCAAGACATCAAGAGTTAGAATTCTACATGTCGGAGGTAGCATCTTTCCATCTTACACGGCTTCTCCGGTTGGTTGGGTCTCTAAGAGCCATCGCCAATTTCTCATTAAAAAAAAAGCCAGAGAGTAGAGACAGATTAAGCTCTTTAAAGTGAGGGTGACCAACTTCGCAGAGCAGAATGATAGTTGGAGTACCAACATCCGTCGTCAGAAGCCAGGTGCCAGGGCGATCTTCGGAGTTCCTATATGAAGAATCTGTTTCATCTGATTTCTGCGCCACTCTATTAGAATTCCTGGACTACACTTTAGAGCTGTTGGACCCGAAAGTTGGATGGTGCAGTTAGTCTATGCGTCACCGAAAAAATCTGTGTTCAATTATTTAATATCTTTTTAAGAACAATAAAATGATCAGATTTTGATGAGAGATGGCTCACGACCTTTGGTGTCGAGACATCAGACAGTAGAATAAGTTTGTACAGCAATAGCCTATGTCCAGATATCCATTATGCATAGCTAACTGTCCAGATTGTACTACATTTCCCGACGATAAGCACTACGGTAAGATTTCTCGCCAACAGATGTGTTTAATTTACAAATTAATCCTTTCGGCATTGCGTTCCGATTGTTTCGCTGTTGCGATAAAGATTTACCCTCCGTCCTACTTATTTGTTGTTTAGCCCCAAAAAATAAACTCACACACCCACCCAACGCACCTCGGCGTGAGTTAATCTGCTCTGCTACATTAACCTGCGGTTTTGCGCCGAAGTGTCAAACACCCGGAAGCGCAAACATCTCGCCTTCGCACTGTTGCACGTTTTCGGGCTTGTTGTTGTGTCCGTGCGCCTACCGCAAACATTAACTCTGCCCCATCGTCGTTGTCGTCGTCATCGAATTCGTAGAAACCTCGCTTCCATCTGCAGCAAGATGTTTGTAGAAAAAAAAGCGAACAACCAACAAGAAACTACAGCAGAACGCCTCTAGGGGATATGGAGGAAAATCACTAATCTTGTCGTTGCTGCTGCTGGACCCCGGGATAATTCACGAGACACGGTAGCCAAGGTATCGGTGCGGTTTCCATGCGGCGCTGGTTAAACATTTTCCCCGTCGGCCCAACAAAATGAAAGCAAAAATTCACCGAATGGCTCATTTCGTTCCATATCGGTCTCGGACGCTTCCGATGAGCAGGATATAATTAATTTATTCTCACTGTTCACTTCTGTCGGTTTCTTAACACCAGCTAATTAGTCAATCTCGTTCGCTTTCCTGCATTTGAAGCTTCCGGTCGTTGATGGTTTCCGCATTTTGTTCTTATTACACGAAGAGTGTGAGCGAGAGCCAACAAAAAAAAAAAGGGAATGGGGAAAAGCGACATAAATGAGTCTCTTCTAGAAAGAAGGACACGTTCGACTTGAGTTCCGAGCGGTTTTATCCCAGTCTGTCAACACGGCTGTTCGTATCGGGGTGTGTTTCGTTCACTTTATGCCCTTCCAACACCAGTGTCTTGACCAGAGTTGACAATCTATTTGAACGTATACTGTCATAATTTAACGGAAAAAACGGGGGTTTTGCTCTTGGGAAACCCTTTTTCTCGGGTTCTTCCCGGGATGCCGGAAAACGGGATTTGCTTTAACCATTTTTGTGGCGAACACAGCTGTGCCCTAATTTTCGTCTGTTGGCTCTTTGGATGCGTTACTTCGGCTAGGTCCATCGGGGAACTATGGGAATGCGATTGTAGCGAATGTAAATTATGAAGAAAAACAAACACGCTCCCCCGATGGGTGGGGAAAAAGGGGTAAATTTGAGGGAAGCACAAAAAAAAGGGGGGGAAACAAAATGGCGAAGGAACGACGACGTCCGGCTCTCTACCTCCTGAAGGAGAGATAAATTATGATACCGGGATAATCCGTTTTCCGCCCAACCTATGGCAGGACGTCGTCGGGCTCGGGTCTTTTTTTTACTGCCAGTGTTTGCAGTGGTCGCTTCAGACAGTTTAACAGAAAGCTTAGTGTAATAATTATCACACATTAAAACAGCACTAGCCATGCTCTAGAAGGTAGCAGGTGAAGCTATTAATCAAGCTACACAGGAGTTCGGATAGGGGCTTTTATTTTCTGGTTCATCCGCGATTAGTATCCTGACTGGCGTTACTGACGGGCTAAGCTCTAGTAGTTTTTGGAAAATTTTGGAACGTTTTCCAAGTGGCAATGTACCCGATGGTATAGGAGGCACACCTTCGGAATGATATTGAAGTAGCTGGACACGTATCAGACATCGATAGCAACAAACATTCACTTGAAATCGTGTGTATTTGACAAACAACATATTTGGTGATCGGTTGAGCAAAAACAGCATCTTTCGTGCAACTCCTTAAAACCAGACATGTGGAAACTTGTCACGAGCACCATCGTCCATCCACATTGTGAGGGGAGCGAGATGTGGTGGCATGGATGAAGCAATACAGTACGTGCCGGGTTGGCTAATGTCCACAAAATAGACTGTCCATTCCGATCCTGGGGAAAACAATCTCCTAGGGGGGAGGCGGGTGTCCGATTTTAGGCGTGGGCCGGATCTTGGCCGTAAAATCCCCATCCCCATGACGTGCGTGGACATTTGATCGAATGTTTGTTTTAGGTCTCGGTCTCAAACATGATGACGCAAGCGGATAGGAATAATATTTAACCAGCCATACTAGAGAGTTCTTGCTTGGTAAATCCGATTTAACGGACATCATTGTTGCGGCATCGGGTTGCTGGACGCTGGAGTGTCTAAAGAATCTGTCAATCATTGTATCCAATTAGCAAGTTATGCTTATTTCTGCTTGATTGTAAACGATTATTTTGACGTTCTAACAGAGCGAAAGGAATTCTTGCACTGTAACGTCCGAGTTGCATCCGAGTAATATCAGTGTAAGCACACAAAAACACCATTGGTATTCAGGTTATCATACTACATGTGTGTTTAAAAGATGCACAGTTGAAAGGATTCCATCGGTGTACCTTCCTGCTTTCAATGTCCGGCATTGAAAAGGGTATTTATTTCAAATAAATCGACGAAGATGACGACGACACGATACACATAGCTTCCCAGAAGTCGGTGAGTAATAGCTTTCCACCTTGAGAACTGACCGACAAGGGCGGAAACCCCACCGGGTGTGCCTCCCTGGAGAGACAGAGAGAGAAAGCAAAGGGTTTTACTAGCCGTAACGAAACACACAACATCTACTGGGATGCTCACACGGGAGTATTGCACCAGGGCTGTGTGTCCGAGGACAAGTGAAACATTTTATACTGTTCAGTGCACCGGTTCCGCATCAGGTTCCGCAAAACCTTGTCGGAAGCAGACGAAACCATGGAAAGGTTGGAGCTCTCTCAAGGAAAACCATTGCCAGGCAATGTGGGTCCTCTACCAGCCTGATAATAAAGAATGGGTGCATCGTTTCTCGAGATGATTCGTTTGAGTTTACTCCTCTGGTGGATGGTGGTCCAAGAAGAGCGCGAGAGAGACGCACGTGAAACGTTACAAAATTGAGTTAACCCATCAAGTTCCGGAGCCACTATCGTAAATTTTCAGCTACTCCAAATGCCACAAAACTCAATTCCTAGTTCGTTCTTGGCCCAGCGACAGGGGGAGATGGGCCGGGTGCTTCCGAACCACGGGAGTCCACGACGGGTTTGCTCGTTATCGAGGCCACGAAATTTTCTTCAGATTCATACTGTGAAGTCCGGTAGTATCTTCCCGGGGTACCCCTTACAGTCTTGTTCCGGATCCGGTTCGTTGGACTTCAGCATGTGGGTGAGATGTCAACGATTGGACTAACATTTCCCTCGCCCGTCCGGACAGCTTCCTTCCACTCTCCCGCGTAGACGAGTACTACCGATTCATTCTTCTTCGAAACACGATGTGGGTTTTGGTGCTTCGAAAGCACATATTTCAGTTTCACACTTTGCACACATTGAAATGAATAGGTTTTCGGTCAAATGTCACCAATAATTACTGATCGAAACAACACTTCTCCGTTCGCACTCTGCCAATGCTCCAGGTTTACTTGCTGCTGCTGTAGTACCCAAGTCTCCTTGTGCAATGTAATATTTATCGTTGTTTGGGTTCAGTAGCTATCCACCAGTGTCTTGGTGGAGAAGCTCGGTGGATCCGGATGAACGATTCGGTGCACAGTGAACCAGAAACGTATTTGTAGCAGTTTGTTCTGAAAGTCAATACGTTGTTAATACGTGTTCCGTAGCTCGATAAAACTGAGGCTTCCATATGTGAAAACGTTGCACATGTTTTTTTTTTGTTCTTGCATTGCATTTTGTTGGACGGAGTGGTGTGCTGTGCAAAACTACACACCATTGTTTAATCGTTGCTATCAGGCAATCATTCTGTGGCAAAGCTTTGTTTTGTGGAAAATATTGTTGTAGAGGACAGTATGACATGGTCGGTGTAGGTTGTCTATACCAATCAATACCTTCATCGGTACTTGTGAGTAGAGCTTGCTATGAAAGTTTTGTAATTTGGATTAAAGTTCAGTTTCGAGAATTTATTGCAGTAATCACTATTAACTAGTGACTCTAAGACCATCTTTGTGTCAGGAAGGTTCACTACCAGTAGTTGGCGAAAATATTGACCAGTGTTAAAGAAGTCCACAACGCATTTAGCAAATTGAGATATTGAGGAGTTTCAACAGTCTTCTGGGAAATGATGTCTCAAATCAACTACGTAGCCATGTTGATCTCTAACATTGATTACTAAGTAGATATAGTAGAGTGCATCGATCTGGTTTATGGCCTAGGTCATCTCGAAATTCCAGAACCCGTCCAAGCATCAAATCCAGGATTCTGGTTCAGGCCAAATGACTTCAAAAGAGTTGAATCCTCAACTGCATCTACTGTAATACATCTCCTTCTTCTTGAATGTCTCTACAAACCTCGAGAGATTTTGGCCTCCTATTTCTGGGTGTCATGACTTGATATTACCCGCAACAGAATAGCATGGGACCCGAACCTAGGTTTGGCCTCTGAGCTATTCCAAAATTATGCCTAACCTTGGCTGTTAAGTAGTTCTAATCGATGTGGTTTAGAGAGTAAATGCCCTTTAAATTCAAGAACTTGTCCAATCAACAACTTTAAGAGTCTCCAGCTTGGCTCATGGTTTTGAACAAATACCCCCATAGAATAACAATTTAATGCTGCTACAATGGACGTCAGAATTCCATCAAAATTTCGCCAGACTTCTTCTGAGATCTTCCGTAAACATATTGTTCTCTAAAATTATCCTTCATCCAATTTATCATCACTAGTCTTCTTACGTACATTGATGCATAGCACAGACATGATGTACAGCCCTAAACGTATCTGTAAACTCATCAAAAGTAATCGTATTCTCGCTACCGCCGTGTGTGTGAACAGTGTGTTGGAATCGTCTAGAACCATTGCTGCCATACTTATCCACCATCCCGACTAATGGATGATCGTTCCCAACCAGCCCTACGGAATATGCGTTTTTCCTCTTCTATTACTCAGGGAACGCAATGGAATTGGAAGCCGCTTCCGCTGGCAAGCAGGTGGTGCCGTGCGGCAAAATAAATGATATCTGTCAATGAAGCCAATCAGTAGATGGATTGCTTCTCACATTTGCAGCTCCTACCCAGGCAATGCGGTATTCCTGCTCAAAGGTGTACACTACTGCCGTCCGTAAAAATGGCAATCGAAACATACATTTTTCTTTTCCATCCTCTCACGTTCACCTCGACGATCCACGCGGTCCATTTCGAGACGGTAAGCCAAACCCATGCCAAGATGTTTTTATGTTACACGATTTCCCAGCGTCGGTTGCTGGTGTGTACGTTAAGCTTCCGCACAAAATGCTTTAAATCTTAACTATCCATCAAATCTTTCATCTCATCGAACGGTTGTGCCATCAATCAGCCACACACCCTCGTCAGCTCACCTTTCTGCCGTTGGTCATTTCCGAGCGCACGCGGGAAGTTTTGAATTAGAAAACTTCACCGTAACGGTTCCTTAAGAAAGATGGCTTCCGTCGTTCTAAAAGGCACGCTTCTTAAAATTCCACAAAAATCCCAAAAGTTAATACACGCAACAATTGTGTGACTGCAAATGTTGCCACGGAGCGGAGGTCTGGTTTTGCTTCACCACAAAATTGGAAACCTTATCCTTAAAATGGTCGACTCCACTTTTCCAATTTCGATCCAACGTAAGCCTCGGTGTGGATATTTATTTCCATTTCGCGTAAAAACCCCACCGAACAGCTTCCAATGCCTATTTCCCGTGCACGTTCTGTGCTGTGCTGTGGGAGAGAGGAGTGCTCTAGTTAAAATGATAAAAGATTTCATTGCAAATGGAAATCAATCAGCGCCGGCGTACCTTCTGCTTCAAAATCAATTTGATTCGTGATTTGGTGGAAACATGACGGCCCATTCCCAGTCTACGGCTTGTTTTTTTTTTCTTTTGTTTAGTACCCGTAATGGAGATCGACCAAGTTTATAGTAGCGCAAATAATTATCTACAATCGCGCGGTGTTGGTTTACATCAGCAGCAGTAAACGATCGTACGCTTTATTGGGTTTTTTTTTCTTCTATCTGTTGACGGGTAGATAAGATGTTCTCAGAATCAGTACAGACGAACGAGCAGCTCCGTCACGTGCTTGTGTTGTCCTCCTGTTCCAGTCTGGCAGGTGAAAATCATTCGAGGAATTGCGATCAATTAGTGTACGAGATGAATGGCTGCAACTGTGAGCGTGTACCGACGGGTTCATAGCCAACTTGGTTGGTATCATGGAAAAGGTTGACATTTGTGCTTGTATGTTAGGCTTGTTTGCTAATGGCTCGACAAACCAATCCCTGGCGGTAGTTGGAAATGATTAAAACGGGTTTCTAAGAATGTTTAGCAGCCAGACGCTGCAAATATTACAAAGAAAACCATCGTCGCGTTTGTTGCCATGAGATCAAGAATATGGTGTTCCTGGTATGTGGAGTAGAGATGGGAATAACAACGCTCTATGATGAATTGGCTTTAAGTGGGCGAGTCATGAGTTACTGGGCGAAAAATTGATTTGCTCACATGAGAATGGTTCTTCGGTATCTGAATAACTGTTTTACATATTTTAAAAGATTTAAATGACACCCTTGTGACTGATGTAACTCATGTGTGAGTGATACAACTCGTTGGATACTTCATGAGTGAATGAAATGACTCAAGAGTTAATTTGTGAGCTTTTACACAATCCGAGATTTTATCAGGGAATTTCCTGATGCAGAAGCAGCCAGTGAGTGAATAATGGATAGTGAGTGGACGAGATATGAGTTAAGTCTCATTTTCATGATTTTATTCAATCAAGGATAGGTTTATTCCACTCATTCATTCTCACTCTGTGTGACCATCTCTAATGTGGAGCCTTTGTAGTCTTTTGACTGTACGATTGATCGGATAGAAGGAAATTATTTATTTCAATTGAATTCCCTCCTTCCAGACAGTGTTTCTATGGGGATGTCATTATTAAGTCACTCAGATAAGATAGAGCTATGTTTTTTCCTTCAAATGATGTATGAATTTCTATGATTTATTTTGTTTCGAGGAAAAGGGGTGAATGTATTGTGTGCTGTAAGGTGGAATAAAATCTTCCCTTTCGATTATTACTGATTTATTGCGATGTGGAGCTGCTATCAGTCACATCACTATCTTATGATGCAGTTGTGGATTGTGACTAGTATTTTGTGTTTGTCTCTAATTAACTTTTTTAAATTCCTGTTAAATAAGCATTGGTACATTTTTTTGTAAAATTTCTAAAAATAGTGCTTGATTTACGGCACATTCGTCGTATGTGTTCTGCTGTAATGCACATAATTTATGACGCATGGTAAGTACTGCTTTCGAAAAATAAATGTAAATCAATGCTTAAGGTAAAATTTACAACCATCTTAAAGGATTACACGCCACACATACTTTCATCACGCCAAATCGTTCGTTACGAAAGCATGGAAAGCATCCCTTATCTTGACGCTGCTTACAATGCAGAATCAAACGAAGGTGCAAAACAGTCCTCTAGAAGCGTATGGGGTAATGGGGTAGAAAATCTTTCTGCCAAACGTTCGTTGTAAATTTTTGGTGAATCGTTTCACCAACGCCAACTCCATTTCCGGCTGTTTCGGAAGGGACAGCCTTCCGAGTGTGAGTGTGTAGACTTTAAGGGGAAAGATTAATAGTACCGGAAGGAAGAATGGGAGAGCAGCTTTTCGAACAATTTCTATTAAGGGTTTTTAGAGAGCTCGTCTCGTTTTGCTTCACTAATTTCCATTTCCAATATTTGGAGGATCATTTTCTCTTCATTTCCCGGTGGAAAGGGATCAGTGGTGCGTTTGCTGAGCGTCGATATAGACAAAGGAGGTGATGCAAAGATGGCTTACCGCCTTTAGTGAGTTGTTTGGTGTAGGAGAGCGGTGCGAAAGGTGAAAATATGAATCGATTAGGTAAATCCATTATGCTGATAGTCGCGTATTTTTCGAAGCACCACTCGAGTAAGACAGCGAACGGCCCGAAAGCCGAACGGGACTAAATCAACTGTGTGCAGAACTATTGAGAACTGAAGAGGAGGCTGAAGGTGGAAAGTAAAACGGACGAAATGGCCGACGAAATCGTACGGTGATGTGAAGGGGGTGAGCGAAGTCATCGAGCACCCGTTATCGTAAACGTTCGGGCAAAAAGGAAATCATCCCAAAATCCCATGAGTGTGTAGCCGACCGTTTCGTTTGCCCTTGTCCCAAAGATGCTTGGTATGCGAATAATCCTGGGCAAAAAAAAAAAAAACGTTGAGTTATCAGAGCGATTTGTTGCCGATATGGATGCACAGATAGCTGAGCTGCCACGGATGGATCAAGGTGTGGATCAACCCGTGTGATAGACGGTCGGATGTGCACACAGCGTTCAACAACTTTCAACCGTGCCGCGTGACAATGGACGATGGAGGCGCCCAGTAGCTCACGTACCAGTGGGAACTTAATGTAGCAAATCCGTTTCGCCCAGCACACACTGAGGGGAAAGTGGAAAGCGTAATTGATTTTGATAAGAGAAAATATTTGTTGATACATTTTCCGTTCGATGGACGGCAGGGGTGGTTTATTTTCCAGCGCAAACGCTACGATGCGCGTTTTTTCCCTGTTACCACGGAATTTTGAAAGCTCAGTGCGTTAAAAAATTGCGGAAAGAAGGCGCAAATATGAGGGAAAAAAAAGCAACACAGTTAAGAGTGCCAGGGTTCAATAGATTATTGAAATCGTGCAAACATGCCCGGGGATAAGGGGAAGCGATAAGGAACTTCAGGCGAGTGGATTGATTTTCTCTCGAAGGCCATCAACTATATCAAAATTTCGTGCTCGATAGTCACCGGAAAATTCCGCTTACGAAATTCCCAATGGGAGAAATGTGTACCAACGTGCGTCCAGTTTGGATCACAGCGGACGTTTTACCGAGCATTAGCATTTATTTTATTAGAAATAAATTCTTCACTGCTGGCCTCTTTTGTGCGTGTGTGTATGAGTGCCTTTGTCCTGCGGTTCTGAATCGGGCGACATCATTTGCTCGGATAAAATGAAGGCAGCCTTTAGTTGCGTGTGCAACACCTGTCTTGGAATTACTTACAGCTAATCTTTGTTTTTTTTTTAAATAGAAATTGTTATGAAGTGAAATGAAATCCATTCGTGTACATTAAACTTAATTAACTGATTTAAGTTAATTATACCCTTGTGCAATACATTTTTTATCCGGCAAAATGGACTCATAACAGCTTGCTTCCATGTCTATTGAAATGTGGAGAAAAAACGGAGCTTCAAAACATCAATGCACCGACCATAACTCTTTTTACTGTTAAGCTATCAAATGCATCAATGAACCCGCAGGAAATCACCTTCATAGTCAAAGGGCTGTAAAGGATTAAGTAAACATACGAACGAACGAAAAAAAAGGCCCCTGCTTTGAGGTTAATTATTTCCCTTTGAAGCAGACATCAATAAAAGCTTACCGTGCAAGTACGGAAGGAATTAAATCGGCACCTATTAAATTGGGGTAGTGAATAAAAATACCATAAAACCCGGTTTTGCAATCGTACTTTACCTGCTGGAAAAGTGCTTAATTGTGGATGCTGAATAGCAAATGAAGAGGAATTGTGAATGTATTGTGTTTGGGTGTTTTTTTGGTATTATTGATCATAAGAGTGGCCAGAAGTCTTACAGTACCGGTTTTTGCTAATTTGATTAATTACCTCAGCATAATAAAGCATGGCTTAATCAAAGCGGTTAGTTTTTATGGTTTCGTCTTTCTTTTATTTACCACTCCACCTATTTCTGCTGCAAACACTGCTCGCTTTCGTGGATATTATTGTTTGAGTTTTGACAGTTTTAATCGGCATTTGACTTAAAATAGATTTCCGGTTTGAATTCATGCTTTAAAAGCTGTTCTTTGAGATCAGAATAATGAATGAGAAATGATTTGGATTAAATGCGATAGACAAATTTGTTTTTAAATATTCGCACATTGATGAAGCCAACCAAACACACATCATAATGGTTCAGTTAGAATGTTGTTTCTTCTACCCAATAAAGTCCTACAAAGGTAAGACTTATAGCATCGAGTCGATCGTTAGTATCTGAAACCCTAGCATGTGTCTTTCACCATTACTTGGATTCCTCTGGCAAGTGAGTGAAGCAATTGCAATTTTATCAGATATATGTATGCAAGCTCCAACGCCGAAGCGCACCGTGACTAACGATTTACGGTTCATTTCCCGCGGCGGAATTTAAGCATCGTTCACGGGACTACCGTGTGCATTTGCACTGGAAACGCATCGATAAAGTGCAACGTTCGGTTAGGTGCTTACCAAACGGCTCGGAAGCAAACCGGAAGCACCAAACAAGATAGTTGTAATTTTCTTTTTTGAAACAATGTACACTGTGTTATTAATACACATCCAACGGGTGGATTAAAATAGCAGGGACAGCGTAGACAGTGTCGGATTTCTTCCGTTCATTTCACCAACAACTCATGTTTGTAATTAACAACTTCAATCGAATGCATCGTAATATTACAGCGGAATCGATTCCAGCTAAAATGGTGTAATTGACAGGTACAATCCGTTCCTTAGCTCTTCACAGTGACGCCTTCCAGTTCTTTCCTCGCAAAAGGAGCAGGATTTTTTTAGTTCACAGAAAATTAAATCAATGTTCATGTACGGTTTTGTTCCTAGAACATATATTATTCTTGTGACTGGAAATGGATAATAGCATGTTGCACATCCATTTCCAAGAAAAAAGGTACGCTTTGTTGCAAAATCAGTTAACTGTCGCTTACGCAACTAAGACGATACACAGGGTGTTTTGAAGGATTGAGCTAAGCGAATTGTTTATTCAACGGAAGTTGTTAGTTTTTTTTCCCGGAACGATGTACAGCTTTCGTTTTCTTGTAGTTCGAATGTTACATAATGGGATAATGCTTCCGGTCTAAAAATTAGCATGCCGTTGATTAAATCTCACCTTTGACGAGCTCTTCTCAGTAAGGTTTGTATATGGATAGATTTAGTTGAATGTATATATAAAGGTTTGTATAAAGGTTTGTATATGGATAGATTTAGTTGAATGTAGGAAGTGAATGAATGACAGCTATGACTTAAAAATGGGAAATAATAGGTTTTTAATTTCACATTGTATAGCTGTAGTCTTTTTTGATTGTTTTTTTAAATTGAATTTGATATTTTAACATTATCTTGAACCTTTTTTGTTTACGGAGAACGACCAGGTCGTGTTGCTTGTAATTAGAAATATAAAAGTCCCATTTTCTCATTTTCTAGATCTTTCTGAAATTGAAATTATTTACTTGGAGACTTTTTCGTGACTGACACGTGTTGTGAACCTATGTTTGGGATTGTTTTCAAGTAAGAGCCGAAATTAGTTGGAGGAGAATTGCAATTGGAATTGGACCCTAAGTCACGACTCTTTCTGAAGTGGCTCAGTCGTGAGATACCTCATTTGAAAGAGGTTCAATCGTGAGATTCCTCATTTGAAAGAGGCTAGTTCGTGAGATGCTTAATTTGAAAAAAAGCTCAGGCGTGAGCCCTTAATCGTGAGATGGCTCATTTGAAGTGAGCTGACTCAATTGCAAGAGGATCAGAAGAGAGCTACATATTTGAAAGAGGTGCTTTT
>KI423852.1:19103-37357 GCA_000473375.1 Anopheles culicifacies | reverse complement strand
AAAAAACAGTAAATATACTCGTCCTCCCAAAACTCGTCAGGATATGAATACTAAAATATAACCAAACAGATGAATCATTCATAAATGCGTGCATTTGACGAGCGCTATCGTGCAGTGTTTGGGAGGAAGACAACAACAGCCACAACAGAAATCTTCCCCGTTTCGTGCCACTTGATGGTTCGGTATAGTTTTGGGCGATATTCAAAAGTAAAGAACCGAAAACAAACTCAAACCGTCGAACAGGCGTGCTGTGAAGCTTTTATTCCTTCTATCCATATTCATTCGGCACGCCGTTTCGCGTGACGGTGACAGGGGCGATGTTGGAAAACCATTCTGGTTGTAAAAAAAAGATTCTGACATGATAATCCAACTAAAACACACAAACGGCACCACCCCGATAGATCCATCATAAACGGTGACGGTTAAAGCGTTCCATTTCTGTAGACATACACACGTTTGATTGTCCATTTGACAGGAAGATGACCGATGGTTTGATTTGCATGTTGGTTTGTGTGTCCTTTCTGCCTTATAATTGCAGTCGATTTACAGTAAATGGGGTGTTTTTTGTACAATTATTTATAAAACTTATATTTAATACACAAAAATATGACTGTGTGTGTTTTTTTAAACAATAACTATTACTTTTTTTGTTTAATTATGCTAAAATCGAAACTGTTATATAACTGTTATACTGTTTAAACATAACACAATTTAATAAATGTTTCCGGATAGACGAATTGCTTAAAAGGATTTATATTATAGTTGGAGTCATTCTTTAACCTTGGCCTACAAAAAGAATAAAAAGAGAATTACATAAACCTCTACAAATTATTAAAAAAGGAGGGAATCAAGGCCAATACAGGGTGAAGCTATATACTACATCTTAAAAATATTTTAGGAAAATGATAATTTATTTCCTTTAAATGATGAATAACGTCGAGTTTTAATATTTTGCAATTTAAAAATTTCAAAACTATGTTTTAACTTGCGCACAAAACACATCAAATAGATCATGCAGCAACAATGCAATAAGATTCATTGGAACAAGATTCTATCCAGGAAAATTTCCATAGACACAACTGAAACGGAAAAATCCTTTGTGTAACGAGTTTCCTTCCAGTTCCCTCTTTCACCGGCCAGAGCCAGTGTGCACCAACCGGATGCGACCGTAGATGGATCGGTGTAACTGACACCAAGATGATGCTATGTTTGCTTAGCTCAAGTTACCGCACTGCTGGGTACGGCAGGCCAGCTCCGGATGCCAAACCACAGGGAAGGATGCCTCGGAGCACCTCTTCGAAATCCTATCCCAACAAGCGCATTTCGCCTTTTGCCACCCATCGCCCAGCCTTCTCGGTCGCGTCGGCAACCATTGCAAATGGCCCGCTGGAAGGCTTCCTGTCATTATAGTAGCATCATTTATAACATTGTTTATTTATACGATTCGCCGTTTGTCCGTGACTAATGTAGTGCGCCACCACTGGCTAGGAAGTGACCGGATCCGGACGGGACAGCGGCAATATTCTTGGCTGTCGAGCGGTTGAACATATTCCCTCGGGATTTCTGGATGCGCACAGTGCTCGGACATTCGGATTCATATTCTGGGCATCGGTGACAACACGTGGGCATCAAAGACAAAGTACGAACAAACAGAGGAATCCTTCCACTTATTTCCGGAATGTTTCCGTTCATTTTCATGTTCTCTGTCAGTGGGGTAAGACCCGGCCAGGGTGGAAGAAATTGGTGGCAAAAGAGTACGTGAGTAATTCAATATTGTTTTCATCCTACACACGGCCACCCCACCACCGACCGTGTACTGCATGTGGCACCGATGACGAATAGAGACGAATGCTTTCTCATGAACCCATCCACGGTTCGTTTTCGTCGCAATGACCGCACGAAGGATTTGCGCAAGAAATTGGTGGAGCTCTTTTGGGGAGCACAAAAACAAAGTCCCCATTCCGGGCGGGAACGTATAGTGGCGTCGGGTTTAGGGATTTTTGACCAACTGTCGAAAACGCCTTGAGAAGGGATGGTGAAACAAAAAAAAAACACCATAAAGAAAAGAACAAAACCCGATCACAAAGGCCAAGAACAGAAAAATATGAATAATAAAGCGAATAACATCTGAAATAAGAGTAAACGAACGTTTGAACATAAATAAAAATACGGGACCGGAAAGCAACCACTAATTGGCAATTCGCCTGCGGTTGAATGGAGCCAAACGTCTCTTTTCTCATCCCGTTTTTTCCTCTCCCACAACCGACGGCCCGTTCTCCTCGGTCGGGTGGTGAAGTTTATGTTCGATGCCCGCCGGGAGGGTTGGCTCCAATTGCTGACAGGCTGACTAGTGACTGTGAGCAGGCGAATTTTATCCTGAGTAAACAGAATCCCTACAATAGCCAGGAAAAATAGTTTACCTCACAATCCGGCCACTGAACCAGTGCCGTCTCTTTCTATCACACGAAAACATACTCATACGAAGAGTACAGCATATCCGTGGTATCCATGGTTTTCTGAAACTGCCATCGCAACCATCGTCAAGGGAGTGTTTCTCGTGATGGTGGGTTTGCTTGTGGAAGAGCGAGGGAGAGAGAAAGAGAGATTGAGGATGTTTTTTTTGCATTTCCACTTCTCGACGTATTACCAGCAAGGATGCAACGAAGAACACACTGGGGGCAGCTGTATATTCACCCTGCAGTTGGTCCCACGCTTTTCGATGGAGGCGCCTGGTTGCTGGTGAAGCGTACGAACGGCTTTTGCCCCGTCTCGGCAATCCGGGCGTGCGGTGCGGTAGGGTCGGCACCGAGGGTATCATTTGCTTCGAATGGTCTGTCGTTGTCATATCTTTTATTTCATTGGGCATCAGCGTCTTTACTGTTTGTGATTTCATTCCATTCGGGCGGTGGGGATGGGCCTTCTGCCCGCCGCTTCCCCCGTCGGCTGGCCGAATTTGCGTGGTAAATGAACCGCTCCGTTACACGCGAAGACTGATTTCATTCTTTTATTTGTTTGTTATCTTCGGTGGCTTGCGCTATCTCGTTTTCTCGTTCGTTAGTCTAACTCCAAGCACCGTTTCCGAAGCATTCCGGTGACATTCGGATAAGTGATCAGCAAATACACAAACTACACACGATTCACATTCATGTAGGAAAGTATGTTTTATCCAAAAGTTTATCACTTTTCGCGTATAATTTCTTTGATGCTGTGAGGCTTTCGTAAGTCATTCGCAATAGTTATGACACATGGAGACGCCCAGTAGTTCTTTATTGTTCTTAAAATAGTGGCATTATATAAACTCTTGGTTTTATATAATTTTTCTTGCTAAAACGGAGATTTTATTAAATTTAAATCTCACAAAAGTGTTTTCTAACGTATTTTTATTGCAACAAACATTAAAACAGTAAAAATTTTAATCTTTTACTAGATGCACAAACGATATCTAATACTTGTGATGTTCCTCTCAATTGTTATTAAACACTCACTAGATGTTTTTATTCATTAAGTAGTTTTAGTTAATACCTCTAAAAATTTCAACAAATTTTACCAATTTCTTAAGCTCCCATTTCAATTATTTTGAGCAACATGAAGTAATTGAAATCTTTGGTCTATTTAACACAAATTCTTTAGTTCTAAAAATCTTACCTCCAGCGAACTATTTCTATAATTATTCCTTCCCAGAACATTGCTTTTGAATTTTAAGTTTACATTGGAAAAAAGAAATCGTTTGTGTTGCTTTCTTCCACGACAACTATTTCCCTAATGCACCCTTCTCGTTCTGTCTCGCAGTAAAATATGGTTCAAGCTTCGCGGGAATATTTCAGTAACTTAACACCTTCCGTTGCTGTAACGGGAATTTTCTCATACTTTCCGTACCGTAGACTGGAGCAGTTTTACATACCGCAACGAATTGCCATTCTTGCCTGCAACGCGCACTGCTTTCCCACCGCTTCCCGGCAGAGTTTCTTGGGAAAAGTCACTCCCAGCCCGCAAATGATTTCCATTATAAATTATACATTCCAACTTACCGGGGTTTTGAAAACTAGCGACCGTCGTTCACGGTGCCTGGTGGAATCTAAATTTCAATCCTTTCTTCAACAATGCATCCCCAAATCGTTAAGGTGCTGAATGTGTTGAAACGAACCAACTGGATTTTTGTTTCTTTTAGCATTAGCGGGCGTTTTCGCAATACAACTTAAAGATATGGTGGTGAAGTGCATCTGTTTTCCATCTAATTTTCTACATTTTCTGGATTTTTTCTGAAGAAGAAAAATCCCAGTCTTCCCATGTCAATGAATGGTGATTTATTGCACTCAGTACTGGTAATTATCGTTTATTTCATAGCAAATTTTATTCAAAAACACTATGTGAATTTCAATAAAGAAACACAAAGCAAGATACATGATCCTGCCAATTAAAACCCAATTTTACATCACGGGATCTAGGGGATTTATTGAAAAGTGTGACACAATTAGGGCTAATGCTAAAATTTGCTTGGATTGAAACTTTTAAATATCCGAACGAAACGCTACTTATCTTACCACCCGCTAGGTAAGAGTGAGAATGTTGTAATTTTTCAACACCCCAGGAAAAAGGAAAGACTTCACCTGTCCAAATTGTGCCACTTTGCATCGCGTTCGCGGTTGGTGGATTAAATCATTCACTTCGTCCCGTCCGGTACGACACATTTCAGTGGTGGACAGTGTGTCGGATGGACTGTGGCGTGATTACGGAAATTTGATCCTCATCTTCCTAGAGCTGGAAGTGCGTCCTGTGCGAAGAAAAACTCCCCCACCAGTCCGGACGTTGGCACGGTGTATCATTATCATCCGCCACCGGCAACGGTAACGGTTTCAGGATGCTGCCTTTTGCAGTTCGTTCTTGCATTTCACTTCCTTTGGGCTGTTCGGTTTACGGTGGTCGTAAGCTCCCCGAAGCGTTCTTAGCACCGCGTCACAAGGGGGAAATTGTTGTATTTTTGGGTGTGCTTTACTTTTCTTTCTCAGCGTACAACCTTTCCCACTTACATTTCTTACTTCCCCTTGCGATCCGGTGGGTAGAACAGAGGCCGAGGTTTTACGTACGGCGCCACGGAATTTACGAGCTTCATTTCCATTTCGAATGAAAGCCCAACGGGTGATCAGGGCGGTATGCCAGTGTGGATGTAATCGAGAAGTTTCGAACTTTTGGGCAATGGGAGGTTTCGGTGACGGTCGGCGGAAATCGAATAAGTTTCAGGTTACAACTGCCTCGGGCTGTTTCTCATATTGTTCGGGTTTTCGGACAGCGATGTTATTTAGACACATTAAAGCTGAGTGTTCCTTGCTGTAATGGTGAAGCGCATTCGGAACATTATTGCATTGTGTAGCAAAAAAAAAAAAAGATTAAATGATGAAACGCAATTCAGTAATTAAAATGTGAAGGGTTATTATATTGAAGTAATTAATAAGAACTTTAATCTTGTTCGTTCAATACCGTTTTTAATAATGCACATTTACCGTGAATCACCAAACCAACCGTTTGAGGTTTGATATGTTATTTAAAAATTTTCTTTCAGCACGACATTAACCTATCCCAGCATTGAACCTTTCGCCCTTTGGCTGGTTGGCCTTTGCTTTTACTGTTATTTAAACATTTCCATCCCATTCATTCCGTGCCATTGATTCGCCACTGTTAAGTAATCAATTTAAATTCTTCAAATTAGCAAACGTGTAACCCGTTGCATCTATGCAAACAATTCATATCAATTACGGAGTCTCTTGCGTGTGCAAAAGCAAAACACGACCGGCCATCTCCCATGGCATTGCTTTGCCTCCCCCCCCCTCCCGCACCGTCCGATTTGACCTTTCGTGCTTGCAAATACGAGCTGCAATTTACAGTCGCACACGCTCGCTTTGCAAACCAGCAGGATTTCTCGCCCGACCGGCCAATCCGGAGCCGTTGCAAAAGTGGATCACATCGCAACATGTGATCCATGCTGGTAGTGTGGCTAGTTCACTGCCCGTGCACCTACCCACCGTAGCATGGGGAGCACCAATGGGGGAGCGCATTGCTATTGTACTGGATGCCAGCGCCATTAGAACTGCAGTGCAGCATCACGGCCGAGTAGCTGGGATGTATGTTGCTAACGGATTAATTTAAATATTTTCATTCAATATGGTATTGGAATTCATTTGCTGAAATGCTTACCCACCGACTCCGAAACCGTACCGTACTCACTCGATGCCCGATGGAGACGCCATGCTGTCGGACGTCCTAGTCCCTGTAACGGGGATAGTATTTATCGGCCAGTATGATTGTAGCAGTGAAACCGAAGCGAAGGGAAAACAAAAACTATGCTTTGCATCAAATCCTTTCCCCTGGCTGAGGCTGTCCGTTCTCGGCCAGCTCTTAACAAATGGGCTAATGGTGCACAATAGAGTGAAGGGTGGTTTTTCGAAAATGGTGAGTAATCGGGCGCTACTACCGCACACGAACCAGAACAAAAGGCCAGGAAATTGTTTACAACGGTTCAAACCACTTCGCAAAGAAACACGAACACAGACACATACGCTCTGTTACGCTTATTTTCACTTTTGGGCATTGCATTCTGGAGTGAGAATTTGTGGAGCTAGTTGTAAGAAATGGATTGAAAAGCTCTGCCTCCAAATACGTTTTTGGTTCCATTTTACTCCAAATGGTCGGTAAAAGCATTACCCATCTAAAGACGCTATTGAGGTTTGGGAAGCATGCCATACCAGCTGGGAAGGGGATCCCGAAGACGAATGATTGGTAAACGTTTCTGGACGGGAAAGGAAATGACGCCATTTATCTATGGTCTGCTTGTCTAGCCTGAACTGCGGTTGGGCAGCCTTAACTTGGTTTATATTGTGGAGTGATGTGAAAAGTAGATTTGGCTAGCAGAAACTACTTCAAACAATTTTTGCTTGAGAAAGGTTTTCAAAGAATATATCATAGTACGCATAAGAAATGGAATTTAATCTATTTTATTTAATAATATTGCTGTGATACAGCAGTGCAGTATGGAGCTATTCACTACGTAATTCACTTCGAGTTACAATTATCCGCTTCATGGCTTGTATCGTTATTTTGCTAACCTGCACCATATCAATCACTGGCTAGCCACGATTATGCTCCGCTTAAGTTATTTCGCCTATTGAAACCATTCGGCCAAAGCCCCGCGAACCCGTACGTACACTTGTCCGACAAGGAAGGGAAATTATAGAGGAAATTTAATCGAAATCAGAACCATACACCGTCAGCCAGCAACATATTAACTGTCAGTGTCAGAAATTAATGTTACATTACCCAATGCCGATGGGAGCAAGCAAGCGAGTGAACCGAGGTAATCGCTTTCTTCCAGTACTTTTACCGCTTGAAAAGCTCGTCAGCAAAGCTCGATGCCTTGACGGGGGAAAAGATCCTGCGAGCAATTGCTTTAGGCGGTCATGTGCCCGGAGTACGGGAAGGAGATGTGGAATTTAGTTTGCGGCATTCGGCGGGGTAACAATAATTGCGTCATGCACCGTCGGATACGGTTGACGCAGGGAAAGGAAAGAACATAACAAACCAAGTCACAACAACCCACTCACACACACACAAAAAAAATGTTGTGAAATGTGCAATTTACAAGTGCATTTCTGGGTGGCCTCTTTGCAAAATGAGAGTGTTCTGCCAAATCTCATAACTTCCATCACACCGACCCGGCCCGTTCGAATGGGGTTGTTTGTTTGCTGTGTGTGTGTCTGTTTTGTTGGCGTTTTTGTTTGTTTTAACGGCTAGGGTAAGAAAAGCTGACAGCGAGCAAGTAATGGACACGCTGTGTTGCGAGCAGTCAGCCAGCTGGGAAGATACGAATGGACATCTTACCAGCGGATTTGAAGCTTCACTTTAACGGTGCCAGCCCGTTCCATTTGGCAGGTAGGCGATACGGACGTACGTAGCAAACATTGTCACCACAATTCGTCTTCACCCGCTTGGGGGAAGTCATACTTCTTCCTGCAAATCAACCATCCAGAAACGAATGAAACCCACCTTACTCTCCACCCGCACGGCAGCCATATTCCACCCCAGCGCAACTTTAATGGAATAGGGTAGGAAAACATTTTCCACTTCACTCAGCGTGCGACATTTTCTTATTCCCAGGTTTTGGTGATGTTGTTGCTGTGTACGCGTGCGTGTGTCTGTTTCCCATTTTCCATCTCTCAAAATGGTGCCGTATAAAGTAGCATTTTCCACCCCCGTGGGTTTGCGCACAGGTCGCGGAAGGTTCTGTGGGGTCTGGGTCCTCGACGACGAGGCACGTTAATGTTGATGATCCTGCAAATGTTTCCTGCAAATAGAGGATGGGGCACAAAATGGACAGCAACAGCAGTGAATGAAGTGGGCCACCAGTGCTGCCACTATCAACGAACGTATTGCCACTGCTGTAACTGTGAGGTCGAATGCCACCGTTTCAGTGGAAGAAGAAAAAAAATAACGGGAGGTGAAACGAACCATCCCGGAAGCCAGCAAAGGCCAACTGGAGACACAACGGGCGTGAGAAAGGCAGATGGGGGAGAAAAAAGTAATGTCGAAAGTCAGCTAAAGGCGGAAAAATATAAGTAGAAAAGCAACAGTGAAACATAAGCGAGGAGCCCGTTACGGCTCGCTGCCTGTGGCATTGTTGTGGCGGATTTTTCGGTTCAGTAGACCGGTTACCGCGAATGCTGTAGGTGCGGGTGTGTTTCTCTGGGTGGGTGGGTGTGTGTGTATGCCGCAAGAAAATGGCATGATGGAGGAAATAGTGCAAGATTTGGACCACTGCAGAAGCCCCGTTTTGTGGTAGAACACGGCTTCTCGAAAGGTCACCTAACAACAAAACACAACACAAGTGAGCAACCGACGGAAAGGGAACGTTGGTGCAAAGCATGGCGGGGGAAGGGAAAACAATTTGTCGTGTGTGGTATAAATTTTAAAGATTTATCTTCATTCCAGGACCGAACGTAAACTGGTGAAGCCGACATCTTTGCCGTGCTTACCAAACGGGATGGATAAAGCTGGACAGGTTTTTTTTTTCTCCAGTAGTTTAGTTTAGTGAAATCGTCCAATGTATTTGGGGTGTGCAGCACAATAATGGAAAAGAATCGTTTTCACCCAGGTTGCGGCGGAAGTGGTGGCATGGTGATGGGAAATGGCGAAAAGATGCGATGCACATCGCATTACTCGAACTTTGGGGCGATTCAGCAAAAGTTCACATATTACAGGGCAGATTCCAAAATAAGTGACGTATGCCTGGTGGTGGAACATTTCGTTGCGGAAGAAGCAGGTGGTGGAAAATCCCAAATTGATCGTTTGCAATCCTCGCCGGATGTACCTAATGCCAATAGATATGGGTCAGCTAAGGGCATGGGTATTTGGGGATGGATGGAAAATATTTCGCCACACATCGTTCATCGTGCAGAAGCAGCGAGGAGGGCGAAACCCATAAAGAAGTGCATAAAACTACTGCTTTGATGGGAAGTTATGGTTTGAGTTCCATTAGGTTTAGCTTAATAAGATAAGTGAATGGTAAAATTATCATTAAAAACAAAAACATATCATACAAAAAGGCAAAAACAGAAATATATTCAAGCGATGAAAAGCAAACCGAATAAAGGTAATTTACGTGGAAAACTGAGAGCTGATAAATCATAAATGCTTCCTAAAATAATGGAACATAGTGGAATGTAAACCTGTGACACACGATAATTTTCGCAGAAATAGCCGAGGTATGTTGCAAATCCTAAAAGACACTTTAATTAATTTCGTTAGAAAAGTGACTACTTGTTGATTGATTTTCTGGAAACCTTTCAACGACTGCAATCGTATTTACAACTACCACCGAAGAGTAAATTACTATCCTTTTATCCTAAAGCTATCATATCTCTGTTTTAGTAACCAGTTTTCCATTCTCGATTCCACGTTACCATTGCATTGCTCTTAGTTTCTCGATTAGCATATCATATCTCAGAAAAGAGCGGCTTGTTTTTAGCAGTATGGTAAACCTTATCATACCATCAATGTAAAATCCTTCAACAACCATCCGTAACGAACCATTTTGCACACCATCCTTCGTCATGTTCTGAGTGTTGGGCTCTTTGCTACCCATTCACCATCCGAATGGTGTAAACGGTATTGTCCTCTTCACGACTAAATGCAAGAAAAGCTACAAGGCTTCGGGACATTCGCCGTATACGTATACCCGTATCGAAATCCTATAAAGATCAAATAAATGTCTCTCTTCTGATAAGTGACTACGTGAGTGGTGCTGTATCGTTCGCTGCCGGTGGAATCGACTCTCTAGCCACCCCTATCGCTACCGCCGCGATAGTATCGTGTAGAAGAAAGTGAGAGAAGCAACAAAAAATCACACCCCCCAACCTATAATGTAGTGCAGCACGGCATGATCGTGGAACGTTTGCAGCAAACGTCCGGATGTTCGAAAGTGTTGCCAAAACCATTATCATCTGGTATCGTTCGGGATCGGTTAGGCAAGATGGCGCGTTCGAGATGGTGAACATAACAGCAAAAACACTGACACACAGATACCAGGAATCGATAATGGCTTTATTACATTTTCTACAGCTCTTACCAAGGCGGAAACGGAATTTTTATTGCTACACCCGAAAAACCGCCGGCTGTACGCTGGCTGCTAGCCCGTTCCTCGCACGATCACACCTAGTGATGAGTGAGAAATGACGTCCCGGGAACAGCAATAAAACTAGTTATCGTCTGATTAAATCTGGAATCCGAAACGGAATGAAGTGCGAATTCTAGGAACGGGGTTGGGACACAAGTGCGAGCGTGAACAGCGCGATTGCGAACTGATTAAGTGGAAACCTTACACGTGTACCAGCATGTGATGGGCTGAAGAAAGCGTACGATGAATAGGTAGATTGTGCAGAACAGTACCCACGTGGATTGTCACGACTTCGATTCGAGATTGAAGATTATATGACCCGGGAGGCATTGGGGCTGATTTCATACGATGATGTACGGTACGGAGTACAGATGCAATTGCAAAGATTGCCTGAAGAGATTTAGTGCTGTGATGAATGAAGCAATGATGCTTTAACTAGCTGAAGCTGAAATAATGTTTTTATACCAAAATAAAACTATTTAATCAAACTTTATTGCTCATAACGAAAAGCGCCTGAAGTTATGCAATACACATGACTAAAATTTTAAAAGATAGAGCAAACCTGAGCTTCTATTATTAGTTTTGTGCCTAAGAAATCAATTTTCCGCTCAATAAAAGAATAATCCTTTCTACACATGAGTCTTTGATTTAAAAAAAAAGCGGAAAAAGCACAGATTGATCGTCGCGCACATGTATTATGATTTCAAAAGCAAACCAATAAAATCAGAATTCTATTGAGACGGTACACCAATGGGTGGTGAATTCAAATTTCCCACTCACCCGTGTACAAGCAATGCAAACAATAGGACTAAACTAATGCCATTCTTTTTCATACCTCTATCCCCTCACCCGCTCCAAGGGCACTTGAGCGAAAGCGGAGGCCTCAGCCGACTGATAAAGTTGCCTTTGTCCGGCTGGAATTTGTTCGGAGAGATCATTGTTGTACTCATTCTACCATCATGCCCGTACGTGTTTGGTATACAAATTCGGTGTCTTCGTGCGGTAGCAATATGCCGCTAGCGAGCTAAGAAGCTGCACCCAAAGACTTACTTGGGCCGAAGGATGCGATCGAAGTGGCTGGAACTAGGAGACAATTACAACGGATTCATTTTTGGTTGTAGGAATGCTGACTAGGTTTCGAGAGGGGCACAGTACGTACGGTCAGTTGAGCTGGAAAATCAACCTGCCACAATGGGGCAATTTAGGCCGGCGAACGTACCCGACGCTCGAAGGATCTCAAGAATCACTAACAATGTTTCTTACGTACGTGAGCAAAGGTGCCAGGGCAAAGGTATGGGTTGGAAGGAAACTCGTTCGCGCGGGTGTTGGAGTGGGGAAAAGTTTTCGCAATGTAACGGAAACCCCTTGCCACAACCCGGGTGCGGGAGGGGTGGATATGTCCGCAAAGTCCAAACCGTTTTACTTTCCAGAGGCCTAGTTTGAAGTTTGCGTTTGGTTTATTTGCCCCAAACCGATCGATCTGGGATGTGATCGGAATATTAGATGCGGTCTAATACCCCTTGTACTAGTGACAGTGGTGGGAGAGGAACCGGAATTGGGAAGGTGATGTTGCCAAACGTAAAGAAAAAAAGAAGACCTTTTCCTCAATATGTCAAATGGAATTAGGCTTCGGCATTAGTTCATGCACTGGCCGACGTTGTGCTACGTGGATGAGCTGAAGTAGAAAAAAGGACTGGTGAAAGTTTTTTGTTTGCCAAAGTAATGCGCCAAGATTAGAAGTTGTTTGGTTGTCGTTCCGTTGTAAATCCTGCTTGGTCAGACCAATAATCGGGAATGGCAATGTTGCTGGCGAGATTTTGTGGACTGTTACTTTTTTATGTACGGAACTACCGCACCCTTGGACAGTTATAGACTGTGTTCATTGTGATTGTTACGAACCAAAAGAACAAAAATGTTAATCATGGACATTACATCACCGGCTCGTTCGTGCTGGGTAAGAATAGTTAAAATTCTTTATACGCCTTTTAATATCTTGATAGCTCATCAGGGTGTGTTTTATAGAATGCGGCAGACCGCATGTTGTTTCCGCTACCAGGAAATCGTATCATAGCCATCGAAGAGTGATATGCAAAAATGAAGTCATAAAACATAAAATACAAACTCACACACTCACAAACGATGGTTGTTTGCAACACCAGTGCGGTTCCCCGTTGGGTGACCCACTGCAAATGTCACAATACTGCACATCGTGTAGACAAAACCTACCGCTGAGATAGAAAAATCAGCAGCACCATTTTACATTATCTCACAGAAGCGCACAGAACCGGTCGGCACTGGTGGAAGTTGCATATGAATGGAATAAAATGAACTCATCGTAAGGACAAACCTCAACCCCAGGAGGTGCATATGCACAAGGGACTAACTGCATGCACTCCGGGTATCACTCACTGGTTTGCCAGCTTTATTCATTTCAGTAAGCAACTTATATCTCATATTCCCTTCCCCCTTTTTTTTTGCTACACGAGTACACGTGTCGCACCGAGTATGGTGGATTAGTTTTTGTCCACACACTTTGAAATACTAAAAAATGCATATCACATTTTTTTTACCGCACCCCAAAACGAGTGCATAAAGCCCGCATCATAATTCGAATTTGAGGCGTTCGACTGCCGGGACCATTTGTTTCCTTGTTCCAGTTCCTTCCAATGCAATGGTGGCGCTCGTTGGTGCTCGACTATCCAATCGGGTGCAATTATTATGTTTTTCCTTTTCTTTTTTTCAAACACTATGCTTGTTCAGCGATCATACAACACTGCTGGTGCTTGGTTGCGTTATGCAAATGCGCGAATCGGTTGCAGTACCGCGGCAGTTCTGGCTTGGCAGTTCCTGTGCGCTGTTTCGTTATTTATTGCTGTCACTGGAAATAAGTTACATCCTTCCTAATGCAAGAGCCGCACAGCAAAAGGAATCATTCCAGTGCACAGTGAGTCATCGCGTGAGTGTGTTCTTTGGACCGTTCCGGTCGTTTGCGTTTTTATGTGACTCAAAAAGAAAAAGTGCCTTAATAACGCGTGTCCGTCGAAATTAAGTGCTGAGAAGTATATTCCGTGTAGAATATATTAATATCTAACTTCATACTATTAATTGAATATTTTGAAAATATGTAACAGCTTCAGCATAACAGCAGTATCATGCGACAGCTATGAGCTCTCAAGTGCAATTCATCTGTCTCGTCCCGTATCGTTGATTTCATATTTGAGACGCTTCAACAGTACTCGAAACTCAGCCATATTGTAAAGATGCTCATAAAACATGCTGTTTGAGTGAATTAGACTTGGTACATCGAAATAGATAAAGATTTACCACCCTCTCACGATGCGTCTTTCATCGAAATGGCGCTGTCGTACTAGCGGCGTGTTGCTTAAATTTGTCAATTTCAGTTTCCCACTGTGAAGCTCATCAAACGAGCGTAAGCGACAAATTGAATCCATTGCGCGCCCTTTCGTTTTGTCAGCAACACCAGCTGGTACCGGGACGGGGGCAAATGAGTTTAAACCCATCCGCGCCCTTGTCTTTGATCACCGCCTAAGTACGGTGACCTTTCAACCGTAAGCGGCTAAACTCACCCGGCGGCGGGATGCATCGTCGAACGGCAGCGAACTGATTGGCCCGCTGCCCTGTTCTTCACCATGCTTTCAGTCGGAAGGTTATGCTCATCTCATCAACTACTTCAGCGTGTACGTTCGTTTACAACCGCACCGACACATGTCCACCCCATTTCCTCACCAGCAGTAAAGCTCACGCCGCGACGCTTTAAACGCATGGCCCCCAAGCGTAGGTAAGCTGCTGCGGGAGTGTTGCTAACGTTTCACCATCAGCACCAACCCGGTTGCTCCCGGTTTGCTCGAAAAGAATGGTAAAGAGCACCAATCCTCACGACACGAAGTGGTTCTTCGCCGGTGCTATCTTTGGTGCACTCGAGTGTGCGTCAAGTTGTCGCCAGCATCATCGGTTGGCGCTGATGAACAGAAGAGGATCCTCATCGGAATGCAACCCTGTGTCGTAGGGAATTTCATTCGTAAAGCAGAAACACTGGATGATATTTTGCATGCCCGCTCCAGCTTGCCGGGCAAAAAGGGGAGTTGACACGCTTTGTCTTGAAGTTTGTACACGCGCCGACGACCCACATACACGGCTGCAAACACGCTCACTCGCAAACACACAATACACACCAGTAAGAAGTACACTTGCGAGCCTGCATAATGCACTTTTAATAATGAATCAGAAGCATTCTCATCTTTCTTCGCGGCAGCCCACGGTTCGTTGGGAGCGAAGTAGCAAAAACTGTTGCATGACGCTGCCAGGCAAACAAAGGCACTCCACAAACCTGGGGGGCGATGATACCCGCGGAAGGTTTCGGTTACGTTGGGCTGGAAGGTACGGTAGCGGTTGAACTGGGAACCGTTTGACGACAATGTGGAGACCATCATCATCGTTACTTGACGGCTGTTCCCGTTTGCGAACGCGGGTGCAAAGAACTTCTCCGTTGCATGCAGGGAACGTTCCGCATTTGCGTTGCGGAAGGTTTCCTGTACCATTTCGCTGCGATATTGCGACTTGATTTTGTTGCACTCGCGGGCGCGGGCGTTGCTGTATTGGACGATGGGGCCAACAAACATGCATACCGACATTTAATGAGCCGCGGGGGTAGGCTCGGGCCGGGACGGTAGGCAGGGTGAATAAGCGGCCTGGTCCTTTTGTGCTCCAAGCGCACCGGATGTGGCCCACTTTTGTGGCATTGCGTTACATTGCCGGAAGCGAATTAATTTGTCAGGAGCGCCGATATGTGGCAGGGCGTATGAATGTGATTGCATCGAGGCGTTTAAATAAACGTGCCCCACTTAAGGGGATAAGTGATTGATTAGAGTGAGAGTGCAGGGTGAAGTGTTATAAGCTCTACCGTTGATCTCATGAATAGACACAAACAAATTAGATAAAAACACACGACTTCGCTCCTAGTCATCATGGGTTGCAAGCAGTGAAATTTAAACCAACCAAGGATATGTTCACGTAATTGCACTCATCTTCACTTGCCAGAGTACACGGTCACAGAGCCAGAGTACACTGGTGCTGGGCTGTAGAGAACCTTTTACCAAACAACAAGGTACACCGAAAGCTAGTTGTTCTTTCCACTCCGAGAAGCTCGGTTCTTTCACAGCGAAACTTGGTGCGTTAGAGAACCCAAGCCACCGAGCCAGCTTTCATACAGTCAACGGCAGAAAAGGTCGCCTCTCGACGATAAGGAACCTTTTGAAGATGCAGCGTTCGTGTTCAGCGGCAGTACAAAACCGGGACTAAAAAGTGCAAGATGAATAACTTAATTAATTTGTATATAACAACGTAATTAAGTGAAATTTACAGGCCTATTGTGCACGGAGGTTCCGGAAAACGGCGCATCCTGTATACGGATGCCGCATCCATATATCACAACCTCGTTCGTCAGCCGTCCGCTTGCGTGCGGGGTACGTACACGGCGTTGCTTCACCATTCGGCCGACCGGGTACGTTCGAGGTGGGGTTCCGTCCACTGGTAACCATCGTCCAGTACACGGCGTGGAACAAAAGCCGAGCTGATGGGGAAAGTTGTCGACTTAGGAGAAAAGTTCTAGCGAAGTTTCACGATGGAAAAAGTAACTTGCCGGTGGTGGAGAGAACCGTGAAGTACGCCACTGCCTGGCGAAGTCTCGAGTAATGAAAACAGACGATAGTTTCCACGAGTAGCAGTTTTGGCTGATGAGCCTGTTGAAGTGGTGCTTTTAACTGGTGCACTGCTGTGCACGTATTGTGATCCCACACATTTATATGCACAAAAGCACACATACACACACACTCGCATATGACCTTACTGCACCGAAGCATAGACTCCGTCGAGTGTGCGCCCCGAGAAGTTTTGCATTGTTGAAAGTGCACCAAAAAGCGGAGACATGAATTTATGGAGCATTTTATTTAATTTTCTTATATTTCGGATGGGCTGCGGAAGTTTTGTTTCCAAAGGTGGCGATAGGCAAATTAGATGTAATAAATATTTGAGCAAGTGAATAGAATAGCGCATTTCACCTAGAATTGATTGTGAACGATGATAAATTGGCTTCATTGTTTTATGTTGAGCGTTTTAGGATGAACAAAAGCAAGTGAATAAGTTATTGCAAGTGGCACAATTGGAAAATTAGCAATTGTTTCTCTAGCTCAAACGATGATGTGCACTCGTGGATGGTTTAACACTAGAACCGCCGGACTTTTCAATCTTACTAGAACCGCCATATGGGACAATTTTGTCCCATGCGTTATATATGCATATTTTTACATGTTTATTATTACCAAAGGGTTTCTTGTGATTAAATAATTAGTATACATCATATTTAGGAATATTAAAGCTTTATTAGAAACTTAATCTTATATTTAGGCTTGATGATTTAAAACATGATTTAAACAACATAGTGATAAGTAGGGTTTTTATGATAATAAAAAGAGTTTTTATTTGTTCTTGGTTGTTTGGGTCTACGCGGGCGTCTGTGACTCTCTTTACAAACATAACAAAAATTCGATGTCAATACAGCTATAAATGGCCAAAAGATGAAGGCAAACCATTTTCGAAAGCAAAAGGAACACCTAGATTAATTATTTCAAGCATCAATAACACCTAAAGAAACCTAAAGATCGTGGCATCAGGATAAAATATTAAATTGCCTCAAGTGAACCTGGCTCACATGAAACGCATACATACGAAACTCTTTTAGTACATTTTTCACATATTGGTCTATTGCATATGAAGCATTCATTAGCACTTTTGCCCTCGTGACAAGACATTTGAACCTGTTTGAACTACGGGAACCTCCAGCACTTGACGCAGGCAAGTTAGCTTTGGCCCTGTTATTTTCAATGAATTCTTTGTCAAGTTCTTCGCTTAGTTTGAAGAGAAAATCACGTCCAGATAATTTTTCTTTTCTAAGTTCTTTGTACAAGACCCAAGCATTGATTCCCACCAAATCCAGAATATTAAAAAATGCATAAACAGGCCATCTTCTACTATCACTTTTCACGGAGTACTTTCTACACATTTGGTCAACTACATCAACTCCGTACTTGGTTGAGTTGTAAATAGACACAGTTTCAGGCTTTGACTTTTTATCGTTTCAAGTTCTTACATCACGACGCATTGAGCCCAGTAAACGTCCCATATGGCTGTTCCAGTGTAAACATGATTTTTTTAAAGAACCGTACGGGACACAATTTTTTTTTATGGGCGCATCGTAAACAACAAATAAAAGTCAGAAATCTGTCTCGCCGACCAACGGAATAACACACATTTTTCGAGTGCCATGGGACAAAAAAGTCCCATCAGCGGTTCTAGTGTTAAATAGGACTAATTTATTTCCTATGTCTCATTACAATCTGTACTTATGCTCTAGTGTTAGTGTCAGGGATTTGATCGATTGCTATAATTTTCTTATTTCATGTATTCAGGATTGCCAAATGTTGGGCGCAAATAGCTATGTTTTACTAAAAGAATGGCGTGTTGAATTGTTTCTGGATTACCAAAACCGCTTTAACTTTCTATTAACTTAAAGAAACAT
>AXCM01004885.1:0-19419 GCA_000473375.1 Anopheles culicifacies | reverse complement strand
TTCCTTATTTGAACATTGACACTGCACGCGCGGCATCAGCGCACCGAATTAGCACCAGCATCTAACGAGATCGCTTTCGAATTAGCACGTCAGTATTTCGTTGGCGAGCCGGAATTTTCTTCTTGTTTTTTTGTTTGTGTGCAAACCCGCGCAAAGAACGTCACCGTAAAGCCGCGCACCTAATTCGCCTGACCACACGCAACGTCACACATACGCGACTTACGACTAGGAAAACGTACCGTCGTTATGTCGACATTGGTACCTCTCTAGACCGACTGACCGAGTAATACAGTATTTCTTAGATCACAACCGAAGCCGTTGCTCGCGGAGGCCCCCATCGCCATCGTCGTCGTCGTCGTCGTCGTGGTTGTCTGATCGGGTTCGTTTTCTTCTAGCCTTTCCTTTCTTCTTCGGTTTGCACAGCACTCCATCTGCACCCCGTTTCCAGGCCACCCTCGCACACTCGAATCGATCTCGGTCGCGGTGGGGAACCGGCTCCGGCCTATATGTTTTCGCCGTACCCGGTTCAACTGATCTACTCTCTGCACACGATCATTGGATGCTCACTGCCGTGTCGTAGATGCCGTTTAACGGAAGCCACCACTGAACAGCCACTCGGGGCACTCACTTGAGCACTCGAACACGTTCCTCTCTTGCTCTCTTGCACGAACCCTGTTATGAGTGTACGAATCGTTTCATGAGAGAGCCACGAGGAGCTTTTACTAGCAGAACTGAAGACTTCAACGCACGAATTGAAAGGGAACCCAGCTAAAGCTTTTTGTGGATCGCGCGCTACCCACTGGCTGGAGGGAAGCTGTGTAGTAGAACCCACTGGCGCAATCGAGCAGAATGGAGCACGGGATGAAGGGACAGGTCACAGGCACTCGAACACCTACGGATTGGAGCACAAATGCTAATAGCACACTCGCGCGGTACACATCGTTTGAGCGGACGAACCGGACAGAGCTCTACTGACTGATTGACTGACTGACTGGCTCGGTTGGCGCGTCCCAGCGACTAACGGTTGTTGTTGTACGGAAGACGGTGCTGGTCGTTTTGCTCTCCTCTATTCACGTTCGCCCTATTCTTAGCGTGTAGATGATCGCGCCGACCTCTAAGCACGGGCCCTCGATGTGTTGTGTGTGTGCGCATGGTCGTTGCGTTGGAGTGGCGGTGTAATTTGCGCTCTGCTGACGGGATGGATGAGTTTTTGTTTTGTTTCTTTCTCGTAGAAAAAGGAACTGCTTTTACATCGCACCGCACGGAGCATCTGTTCGTTCTGAATGAAGTACTTAAAGTTCGATTGTTTTCTCGTCGTGTCTTGCGGAGGGTGAAACAAAATGTCAAAGATTTGTTTTATGTCCAGAAACGTACTGCACGTCATAAACTTTCCTTTGAACGACATGGCATTGGTTAAACCACACCAGGAATAGAATTTCACCTCTTCCGTTGATTGATATGTAATCGAAGAGCATCAAAATGGTACGATGATTTATTGCCCAACAATTTAGCAGAAGGGCGGCCATTTCTGAAACTCAAGTTCGATGGTGGCTGGCAAAGGCTTCGGTCGGTTTCGGGGTAGCTTTTACTTGACCACTTGGCTGGTGTTTGAAAATCCGTCCAAAGTGTGAATATACGACGTGAGAAGTGTTATCAGGTGAGCCATAAATTCATTTTTCAAACATGATGTCTTCTTTGGTGCTGTGATCCTCGGGAGATGAATCTTTCATCCTACCCGGTTGTTGTCTCAATCACAGGAAGAAACATTTTGGTCGTGCCCACGATTTTAACGCGTTACGGAAGGATCTGTGCGCTCGAGCTTTAAGGAACTTCCACTTTTTTTTGCGAATTTCGAGCAAAATGTTCCAAAGCGATAGTGAGGAAGGAAAAAGATACCGAGAGAAGTCGTAATGATTGACGATCGGCGTGAAGTAATTTGTGTAATTTATGAAGGAGGGGAAAAGCTCGACAAGCTATGAGCGAGATAGACAGGCGTGGTATCGTACAAAAAGGTGTGCTATCGGCACGTACCGTTTTTTTTTTTATGAAGGAGCAACGTGCAACAAATTTAGCGCAAAGTTAAGTTCTCAGAATATGACAACGGTGAAAGATTGATTGCGTTCGGCTATAGTTGAAGATATTCTTTGCCCGCAAGGATGCAACGGGTGTCCTTGCGGATGCCGAAAAGGAAACCTTAATGTGCCGCGTTGCAGCAAAAATCATCAGCAATCGGTAGAAAACGTGGTTTTTTACGTGTTAAATCGGTTCGCAATCGAAGCTTGTATGATTTATTGGAACGTTCAGTTTAGTATAAATCAAGCAATTATTTAATTTTTCAATGTCAGTATTGTTTAACAAAGCTTGACATTATGAGATCTTTATTAACGGTCGGCACTGCACTGTAATTGCGCTGTTTCATTGAAAATATCGTGAGCGAATGAAAAACATAAATAAAACCAGTGTTTACATTGTTGCTACATTGTTTCGTTGGTTCTTGTAAGTCAGAACATGTATCCTATAATTTTTGTAATATAAATTTCTATTTATAAAGCACACTGGAAGCTTACCGTATATGAGAGGTAAGGAAATATCTCGAGAAGAGACTCACAACGATTTGAGATACATTGAGTACTGCGTGGTGTGAAAAAGCGATCTCAAATTTACCATAATAAGACACCGACTACCAATTACGTCTGGCAGAGGTATCCTAATGCAAGAAAAAACACAAAATCGCCCTACCTTCTCGAGTCCACTGGCAGGTTCGTCGTCAGTAAGACACGTTTGATAAAATGTACCCTTTGCATGTTTGCGGCATTAAGGCATTGCATGCGAGCGTCACTTGCGCGTAAGTACATAGCGTTTGCTATGGTCACGGCTCAGGTCAGAAACGTCAACAGGCAGGCAGGTGATTTCTGCGTCATACCGGAGGTCCGGCGTGCTGTTGCGTGCTGGGCGGCCGGTTCACTTCAGCCGAACTGCAGCGAAGGTTGAAGTCCTTGTCAAAAGTCCACGACGGGACATGCAAATCGGCGAGGTGTCTTGATCCCACCGTGATCCGACGAAAACCGACCAAAAAGTGTAATATAATTGCAACCAATTACTCAAACTCGACAAAGAATGCCGCAACGGGTAAATTATACCACACTGAAGTGAGTATCCTTCGGGGGTCGAAAACAAAAAAAGAAAAACTCTCTCGGAGGAGGTAAATCCGTTAAGCTGTTGCTTAGCAGAACGGTCGATGACGAAAGTGAAAAGGGACGGAAAGACGCTGGTAGTAGTTGTGTGTAGCCGGTCAAATTAAAACGCTCACGAAAGGGATGTTCTTCGATCGGCTGATATTGGTAAATATTTTGGGTATCTGACCTCGGTCGGGTTTTGTTTTTTTGGCCCAGGTCTTTTACCGTTCGTAGTCTATGGTTAAAGGGAAATTATTTCTGACAATTGCTGCGGGACAGATTAAAAGACGAACGGACGCGCGAAACACTTACGCCTCACGCTTCCATGAGGATCCGGATTTCTTCCCGATGAGGTAGCTTCTGCTTGCTAGTTGATCAGGGTAGTGCGGTGCGTGACCAGGAGGAGCTGCAGTTTAATGAGTCGTTTAATTTTGACCCAATGGGTATGTAAATTTCACACATTGACCTCCCGCGTTGACAGCTCGGCCCGAACGCATCATGACGGTATGTCAAAGGTCTGCGTACTTCAGCCGTGACAATATACGGAACCAAAACTTCGGTGCTCGGCGCGTGTTATGTTGAGTGGTGTGACTGCGGAGGTGGCTACTTTTGGAGGACTTTCTGCCAGACCACCAGCGACGATGACGACCAGTGACCAAGACCTGTCAATACGGGCAGGATTCCCGCGAAAGTGTCACGTCGGAATTGAGTGGGATTAGGAGAGTCGAGAGCCTGTGGAGATCTCTCGTGCACCGGGCACTTGACACGAATGTCGTTCGGTTTTTTGGGATTATGGAGTGGATGCGGATTTTGTTTGGTTAGCTTTCGGCACCCCAAAGCCAGACTTTGGACGTTTGTTCCGATTGAAATGAGTCAGCATCGAGTGATTAAACATTCACACAGCAGTAGAAAATCGATTAGGTTGTTTGTTGCTGTGATTCATTTCGACCGACAATTACCGTGCTCACTTAGTGCGCGATCTAGATGATCGTGTGTGATCTGGCGGTATGTACGCAAGACGAAACTTTCGTTCGGCGGCAATTTTTTGAACGAAGTGTTGCGATGAAGATTTGTCGATCGATGTTGTCGTTGATCGGCGGTGTTCGGTGCCGGTGTTGTGTGACGATCACATTGATCGATCGATCATACTTGACTCCTGTCGATCCGTGTTTGTCGATGGATTTTGTGGCGCACCTTCGACCATTAATCTGCATCTGCTGAGCGATCTGGGCTGGGCTGGACCGATCGGCGGTAGGTTTACAGGATCGTTCTCGCACTGGTTTTGCCATTACGGCTCGCCTTTTACGGCGATCATCGATCATCAGCTGCAACTGCAACGCAGCTGCTGTGGTGCCGGCACAGGCACGACCTCCGAACGTAGGACGTGATCTGAGTGGTCTGATAGCGCGTTGACGGCTCGACAAAATATTTGACAAATTCTCTGTCCCGCGAATATTCATCTCTCTTATTAAGCTTGGCTACGATTGAAGGACGGCGTTGCAGTTATGCATGGGCCCGGCCGGAAAGAAGAACGTGGATGCAAATAATGCAGAATGAACGGGACTGGACCGGAGCGATAACTAATGAATGTATCAGAATCATATTTGTTATTAACATGACAAGCAGCAATCCGACCGGCTGAAGGTGATGAGTCGTTTAATAGGATTATTGAATGAGACAACTTTGTATGATTGTGGGCCGATTGTAATAAACTTCGTTGGAGATAAATTCAAAAAAGAGAAAGCTTCTTGATAATCAACACTACGAATTTATGGATGTGTCGTTGACCATACGTGTATACTGTTGTCTCCTTGATTGCCTTAAATATGATGAGATTTTTATTGGTAAATTACAGTGTCTCCAAAGCCAATTTCAACAATTACAAGGCTTCAGATGGCTTTTGACACACCATTTTTAGACACAAAGCACTAAAACTGGGTTGCCTTGCACAGTGCACATTGGCAATAGCGGGCTGATGTCTATAATTTCACGCAGAATATTACCGAGGAAGAGGTCTCAGTGTAGAATGAAGTTTTTCACATCGCTCTTCGTTTAGGGGTGAATTTCTTCAACGTCTGAACTATGTGAAGCGGGAAGCCAGAACAGCCGTTTATTTGCATAAAACCAACATCATTACCCTAATTACTGCTATCCAGTGTCGTAGTTCGAGCTGCTTTAGATGAGCGATGAGATATTTAAACATAATAAAACAGATTCAAAATAATATAAAAACTATACACTCACACTAACGAAATAGTGTGACGGTGGTAACGGGCTGGAGCTCTCTCAGCGCGCTGGTATGCGCGCGCGGCAACACTATAATCAAACATCGACTCTCCATGGAACCTTTGATTAAGTGACCCTACAGCATGGAAATGGTATCAACTTTTCAACGCCATCGCCTGAGCACCGCCCGATGAGTTTCGTGGCAGAGGTATTCGAGGGGCTTAAAAAATGTGGCAGCTTCCAGGGCGCCACTAGGTCGTCCGGCACGGTTTTAAACCACCATGGGCCAAAGGGGATGGAAGGGAGGCTTATTCAACCCCTAGGGGGGCAAAAACTTTCCGTACCTACCAGTACCACGCGGAGAGGCACTTGAACGGTTGCTAAAGGGCCGGATGATCATCATCAGTGCACGAGTAAAACTGCATCCATCGTCAGCGGATGAGAAAGGAAACCCCAAATACGTTTGGTCTAAGCAAAAGTTTGGAGCATGGGGTACGGACATCGGTCAGTTTGGCAGGTTCTGCAAGGCACACCGATTTAATGACTTAATAAGTGGCTCCGCAGCAACCGTCGGACAGAGGTGAGAGATAATGCGCGGGAGTGTGCATGGTCCGACGAAGAACTGTGCGAAAAAATCGATTATCGATCGTGGCCATGCACCGGGTCTGCCGAATTTTCCCTACAGTACAATCCACCCGTAATGAAGCGCACCGGTCAGTTGGGCAGGTCTAAAGACGTGTAATATCGATTTAAAATAATTTGTTCTCGTTTACGGATGCGTTGATTGTATGGATCGAAAGCAAACGAATGTTATGAAAGAAAAATCGATAATGTGCGATCATGTATTCAATTCATGCATTAGAGAGTCCCCCTGTTCTAAATGTTCTGTTGGTGAAGCAGATGCAAGTTTGACGCTCTTTCCGCTAGGGATCGATCGTCACGAGATTATCACTGTAATCAATGGAACGGATGGTTAAAGAACCCGTTCCAGAAATGGAATACATCCCGAAAGATGGAGCAAAATGAGTTATGATGGATTTGTTGTGTATCGTGTAGTATAATACAATACTTTATGTTGCATGTGGAATTGCAATCAAGCTTCGTGCAGTCTGCAACATGTTTATCACACTGCATTCGTGCATTATCTAGATGTTTACGAAGCCCGATCATTAGCCATCTAGCAGCTAATTTATTTTATTCCTTTTTATAGCAAACTCCTTCGAATGTGTTCATCGTCCGTTCGGGGTCAGATAGCCAGACTCTTCCCCGGTTCTGGTTGCCAACAAACCAATGGGTTAGTTTGACCTCGGTCTCGTGAAGTGGTCAACTCACCGTTTAATCCATCGTCAAACTAGGAAAAACTGTGGCCAAAGTGCATGTCCTCCCCACTTATCCAGCGATGACAGGCAGCGTACACACATACACACACGGGGCACCTGATTTGATTAAGATAATTGGCAACGCGTTTGGTTCACCGTATATGCCGGAACGCCCGGTGCGCTGGCGGATTTATGCGGAGAAATATATGCATTCAATTAGCCTTAGCGCCTTACACAATTTGTTTCCTTTTCAACTCATCGTCCGACGTCCCGTAGCGGTACCTCCTTTCGGGTGACTTCGATGGACAACGGCCAGCTCTTCGACGGGGTACAATCACCTGTTTGTTTATAGCGCCAGCCGGACAAAGGTTAAGTAAACTGACACCGGGGTTCGTCTGCACCGACACCCGCAGTCGATGCGTTTCGTATCGAGTGGTGAGAATTTCTCGTAGTAATAATCGGCCCGTTAAGCAAACAAACGTGTACGCATGAGGTTTCGAACGGTCAGACGGATGAACATGCATGCGATCCTCTAATAGTGAAAATGATTGGGTGATAATCGAATCGTCATACTTTTGTATCCTTGCACATGCATGCTCAGGGGACGCAAAAGTGGAAACTGTGGTAGAGTTCGCGATGCAACAGCATAGGGTTGATGGGAAACGAAACCGCGATTCCCAGCCATGTGTATGTGGCAATAATCATAAATGAGAATTTCTGTAATTTTGTGCAATAAAATAAAGATACGTTGTTCGGGGAGTTTATTTGCGAAGTATCTGCCATGTCTGCGTGGTGCGTCGGAGCCGGCAGGATGTGGTTACTGGATTCAAAGGGATGTCCGAATGCCTTGTCCAATGATATCCTTCCAGTGGAGTCGAACGAGGGCGGGAGGTGGATAAGTGATGAGTTCTTATTGCCGGCATTTTATGCATTTGCAGATACGAATGCTTCAAATTGGGATGGAATTTATCTCTCAATTCCTTGGGTGCGCACTCGCAACCCTCCCAAAACAGTGCATTGTGCAGCGACGGTGGAACATTTCGACAATTCATTTTGGAAGATTTTATGACCCATGGCGGCCTCGGACGGCTCCGCAAATGTGATTTCCTTGCGGCAGTTCAAAAACAAAACAAAAAGTGCTAAGTAGAGGCTTTGATGGCTGTGCCGTGTGCATACAGCAGAAGTCGCTACAACCTTTCGGAATGATGGAAAATCGATAAAATTTTATTGTACCTCGAATAAGCCCACAGCGTTCTCGATGTCATTCGTTCTGAGTGGATGAAATTCATCTTCAAGATCGGTATCGAGTATCGATCGTTATTTAAGCGGCGTTTTAACAGGTCACTGGTGATGCCCTAAACGCCTCGGTGGAAATTAGGAACTGTACCTTGCCGAGGTGAGACAGCGGATGGTAGTCGTTCGTGCGTTTCGATCGTGCGGATACGCATTTCCTGGGCCACGGTTTGCTCGGTAAAGCCCTAAATCTAGCATTATCATCATTCTGACCACTCCGATGCACTGTGTTATTGGCGTCTGAATTGGAAATGCAATTTATTTTCATCGCCTGATCGCGTTTGGAGCGTCCATAAAGTATGATTTATTACAAGGTTCTTCTCGGTGGCGTTTATTGATTTCTGGTGTTATTTCTGGCCGGCCCAGTGCCAGGTTAACGCAGTGCCGATACCGAGAGGAGGTCATCATTATGGACCGACCGGCCATACGTATGTGTGTGAGATAAAAAGTAGCTCCAACCTTCCGAACGAAGGTGACAAGTGGTGCTGCGTTGGTGCGCTTTCTTCATGAACGTGAGGTGAAGGAAAAAGAAACGAGCAATCGTCAAGATACAGATCGACAGAGACCTTTTAATGGGTTTTCAGTTTCGATACCGGGTGCATGCATCGCAACCACACTGCATCCCGTCGTCTAATTGGGTTGGGTGGTGAATTTTTGTTGCTTTTTGCACGGAAACTCGTTTTACCACTCTAGTCCGCACGGCCCACCCGTCCTTTCGACCACACCGGATCGGCTATCGAACAATTTGGCCCGCGTTTGCGTCCTCCGCACACAAACAACCACACACTTCGGCATCCGTTCGGGGCCGTCGGAAGCTCGTAAAGTGTAGCATTTTAGGTTCTGTTCGATTTCATTCACCATAAAACGCCAAACGGATCGAACGACGATCCCCGATCCGCCCGGTAGAGCCATATCATCAACGTCATCATCCTGATGTTTTCGTTCGACACGGAACCGGTACAGTCACTTAGTCCCGAAAATCAACGTTGCAGATTACGCGTCGCGTCATGAGCGGATCTTGTTAAAACATCTTGTCAAGCTGGCCGCTGATCGGTTACATTGCGTATGTGATTTTAGGAGCTTGTTGATTCGCTTATTTTTTCTGTTCTCAATCGTTTCTACAATGATCGAGCGTTGTTGGAATGTGCTCAGGCGTATGACTTTATCAATAAAATGTGAAATAAATTTTGATCATCAAAATGGAAGCTTGGTTTGAAATGCATGTGCTGTTGCCGACATGATACAAACGTTTTTAGAAAATAGTATTCTCTTTACTTTCGAATTAAGGTATTTTCAACTGATAGGTGCGGGGAGAAGCACTTAAAACATCAAGAGCTTTTCATTAAACACAAAAACGATCATTATAGATCATTTGATCGTTTAAGTAGTGATAATGCATTTTGTGTCTAATTGTAACAGTAAATACATGGAATATTTATGTTTTCGTTAATTTGAAAATGTTCTCATTATTTAAGAAAAACCCTCGTTGACAGGATATTGGCAACGAACATCGCTATCATGTTGTGATATTTCCTCGCTTCTTCGCAGCCTACCACGCCGCATACTCCCCCCTGCTGCTTTCTTTCGTCTTCCCATCAAACAGCTGAGGCGGAGCCACAGCACCGAAGACACAAGCAGGACAACTTATCGCCGAATGTCGGTGCGTTCACGGCTTTCGCATGAGTAATGACCTGCGCGGTGAACCTGCAGCCTCTGTTGTAGCCCGGCGACCGATTGGTCCGCGATGAGTTCGTTCTCGCGCATGTCGGTGCGTGTCTTGGGTTCAGTTTTTGTTGTTCGTTTTGCAGCAGCAGTTGTTGCTGCACATTTTACGGCTTCTGACACGTCGAACAGTCTTCTGGCGACGAATATCGGTTGCATATGACGGGCAACCGGATGAAGTGGAAAGTGCATGACAAGGGTGGAGAAAAAAAATCCGATCCACTGCAGCCCAAGAGGACGTACTTAAGGGTTTTCGTTTATTTTGGTATGTATCGTGTTGTTGTTTGTGACCAGGTGGGTGAGAGGGGTGGGACGCAGTGAGTTCCTCTGTCGCCTGTTCGTCGCCGCGCAATGGTTTTCGGTGGTTTTTCTCTCCCCGGTCACCAGGCGTGTTCCAAGACGCAGGCCAAATTATGTGTGAACAATGGCAGACCATCGTGATTGGTCCAGGATGTGGTGAAGTTCCTTTTTTTTGCGTTTCATCTTTCCCGGCAGCACGGTGCGGTATGCAGTGCACGGTTGCTGATATTGCTCCTTTTTGGCTTGGTGGAGCGATTTTGTTGTACGTTTTTTGCTGTTTTCCATCAGCCAAACTTACACGGGCGATGGTGGTGGGTTTGCTATAAACGATCGCAGAAAAAAATGGGGGAAAGTTGTGCGATTGTCCACAAGGTTCCTGTTTCTTTTCGAATCGTCCTGCGATTGCTGGTAGGGTAAATGGTGAAAAGCTGACTTTGCACTGCCCAACACATTTTACTTTTAATACCGTTAAGTAAACGAGGAATATGTGCTGGCATTGCTTGCGATCGCTAAGGACAGTTGAATGAGGGTATGAGAGTTTTCCTCCAAAGTAGGACAACCCGATAGGACATTTTGGTGAGCGGGTCGCCTTTTGGCGACAACCACAAAGGGCTCCCAGGTTTGGTTGGGCTGGGTGTGTACAGATTTTTTGGTGTATAATTGTATCTGACATAAGGGACATTAATTAACGAGGTGCTTGTGATAGCGGTGTTTTGTGTGAAAAGCACACGGTAATAATTTTAGCCAAATTGCAAGTTTCGTTCCATTTCGTAAGAGTTTTTTCGAAAATCCTTTCTCTTCATTACGCTTTCATGCATCCGTATGCACTGCAGGAACATGTGTTGGAAGCTAATAAAAATGATTTGTAATTAAAATCAACCTGAGAATCTTTTGTCCGCTTAACATCTTTCTCTGCTTAAATTATGCTAAGGGCACACAGCACAGACGCTTACCCGCTTATAAGTGATGGTTGAAATAATTTGCTATAAATTAAACGTTTTCCCTTTCGTCGCGAAGGTCGGATACTTTTCTGATCGTCTTGGGGAGCCATCTCGCATTCAATTCGGATACGGATCCCCGAAAAAAACAAAACCGCATCAAGTCGTAAAGCGAGTTAAAAATGTAAGCTTTTATAGAAGCAGTAATGTAGCGGATTTTATGAATTTTTAACAGATCGCATCATGCCAATGAAAATGCAAATGCTGAGTGCGAAAGAATCCTCGGCCTGGGAATGGAAGTTCACTGGTGCATTTGAGCACTTTGCTACGATACACTTTCCTTCGAAGCTGATCAAAGTTTTTAATGAAGTGTTATTTTACGAGACAACTAACCAGCTATGAAACGGTGGATGTGCAAAAGGTTTCTTCGCTTCGCGCTTCGGTTGAGATGGGTTTCTTAATTCCACCGCCAATCGCTGCGATGCGATAAAGAACGGTACGGAATTGGACCTGCCAGTTGTCTGTGCGATTGGTTTGCGCTTTTATGGTATTAATAATTATCCTGGGTCATGCCCGGTCGGGGGAAGATACTACCGATCGGGTAACCCACCGCCAGCATCCATCTTCGGGGCTGCACGCACGGTGTCCTGACCTTCTGCATATGTACACGCGGCATGGAGAAATTGTTCGGCAAACTTAAGTCAAGCGGGGCATCCATTTTGGTTTGCCCGTTCACAGTCGATCAATGAGCGTTGCAAAGACAAAAACGCTTTCTGGAGCGAATTCGGGCACCGTTTGGGCTCCTTGATTGAAAATGGCCATAAATGGATTAGCGTTTAATAGTGCCTAAAATTGTGCAATGCAGCCACGGGAAGCGAACGACGATTCGTTGGCATATTTTGCGGTCCGTCAGCCACATTGGTGCGGATGTGGTGCGAAACCGTTTTGCAGCCTCGAAAAAAAAGCAGCAAATTATGATGACGATCAGTGGTGTAGCGCGATCGAAACCGGTTTCGACTTGGTGCGACAAAATTCGCTGCCGAAATGCTGCTGAGTGCTGAGCAAAAAGAGATCGAATTTTATTGTATATAAAGATATTAACATTTAAATATTGAATATACATATTAGCAAAAGTGGAGTAACTCTCCCCAATGCATGTTGTAAAGGAGAGGTACTCAAGAAAAAACAAAAAACACAACGACAACAGCAAACCAGTTGATTTAATCGGCTTTTTATAGCGAACTGCATAAAGTGCATTTGTGACGAGATGAATATGTGTGTACGTGGTTTTTTTTTCGTTTTACTGCTGCCTACAATAGAGCTGTCCTTTAGCGCGAAACCTTCCTTTGATTATCGTAAAAGTGGCCATTTAACTGGAGTTTGCTTTTGTGCTAAATAGAGGTAAGCTTTTTTCCGTCGTTGCTGTTGCCTTCTTCAGTTTATGACCCTCGTGCAGCCGATTGTTGAGGATTTTTCGAGTTTGGTAAAATTTATCGATTTTTTTGTTGTTGTTGCTGTTGATAGTCCGTGAACATCGGAATGCCGAGGAGGAGGTCACCAACAAGGACCTGTTTCGCGACGATGGGGATAAATGATGATGGCGGAATAAAATAACCGCTAAGCATTGCGGTGCATCCTAACGAGTTGAGACTTTAATAGTGGGAGATAAAATTTGGACACAAAAAAAAAAAAAAAATTGTAAAGATGGCAAAGTGTGTGCAAACCCATTTATGATTTCTTGGTGCCGTACTAAGCTGCGTAATGCGCTATTGCCGATGATGCTGCCGTAAGTCGGTCGGATGCATGCGATCGGCAAACGATCAAGCAGAATGGGTGATCCGTAAAAGCCGTTGAGCGGGAGTGTAAAGCGGGCATTGCAGGATGCTCAACATCATCATCGCTTCTGTTACTTTATCGATACCGATTAAGTGGACCTGTGCGGTTGTGAACACGGATTTTTAATTTACTGTTCATTTCTGCTGGTTTTCGTGGCACCCCGCGCGCATGTACGCGCTGCAGACAGTCGGTAGGCTTATGAAATGGCCGAAAAGGTTGAAGTTAAAAGGTAAAAATCGACGAATGACCAAAAAGCAAAAATCGAACCGGGGCGAGGAACACAATCCAACCAATCCGGTGGTTGTATCGAACCCGTAGCCACAGGTTTTGCATGAAACTGTCCGTAAAAGCAACACCCGGATCCGTTGCTGATGCACGCTGTCAATTTGTGGGGAAAGTTGGAATAAGAACCCGGGACACGACAGACAGGCCAACAGCGAAGAAGATACCCACACACGTTTAAGGATCTGTGCGCGGTGCTGTTGGGGAGCTCGTAGCGATAGGACACGAACCCGTTGGAAAGGGCCGTTGCTCCACCTTATAGTGTCAAGGATTTGTTGGATGTTTTGTGCTGGTGCAGCTCAAGAGGTTATCGGTTTTACTTGTTTTGGGGTGGTGTGTATGTCGGGACACTGTACACGCAGTTCGTGTTTTTCTGTTTACGTTGCATGGGAGTCGCCCATTCGCCGAAAGTGCACTAAAGAGAAAGTTGCATTGTGGATGCAAAAGGTGTATTATGGTGGGACATTGGCTGTGAGACACAACTTTTAAAGATGGCTTATTGAAAGAAGACTCTTATGGGTTGTTTTAATCACAGTTAATGCACTTACAGGATTAAAACTCTCTAACCTGCTGAACTGTGAGCTCACTGGTCAAATCTCTGTATTACTCAGTGATGGAGTCCCAAAATTTTGTTCTAAACGCTTACATCCCCAAAAAATCAACCTCATTCTCTCAGGTTCGATACATCCGCGAACGTATGCGAGGCATTAATTAACCGTGTCCCAAAAAATCCAGTCACGACCGGCCACGACAGCTTTATCCCTTAAAAGCGAACCGTACATTCTCGTTCGGTTCCCAGTCCGCTGGTGCAAGTTATTGTAAACAACACTGCAGTTCGTACCTTTCGATGAGAAGTTTGCCAACAGCAAAGCCGAAACATTTTTCCCAATCCCACCAAAGTTTTGGTTCACTTGCTCGTAGCTGATAAGGGCAGCAAAATAAATCATTCGCTCCCCCATACGATCCATAAGCAGACGAAGCATAAAGCATTGAATAAAGCATAAGCAGAGCAGCCGGTGGGAGCGAAATCCTCGGAATGTCCTTCGGATACCGGGCAGTGCAATGCAAAACAGGGACAGAGAGAAAACGTGCTTCGGTTGGGATTTTCGGCTTATCAGCCCGTTGATATCAGAGCTTAATGAGGAAGGAATGTTTTTTGTTTGGGGACTGCCTTCCTCCACAATGTGCATGCAGGCTTGTATCAATGAGTGTGCGGTCCGCTGGCCGAGGTCATCGGGACATTGCAGATGCAGCCGAAGGTGCTGGGCTAGGGTTTTTTGAACAATTTCGCTGAGCATAGGCGCAAACCTGTTTAGGCGGAATGCAGTCTGTTGGGTAAACGGTCATATGAAATATTAGCAAGCCTCTCCAACACGAGAATGCGTGTGGAGTAATGTTTCGGTGTGATAAATTAGTATTGATACGAATAACATTCTGCGTGGTGTGTATTTTGATTTAGGTGGAGCAAGCTGGCCCGATATGTAGGTAAAAGATAGCTAATTTGTGTAATGCCAGAAAATGAACCACAACATACCGAAATGGAAACAATTTATAAATACAAATGTAACCCCATTCTTGGCAGGTTGTGTGTGAGTGCCCTGGCACATGCGGTGAGAATGGAAATTACCAAAAATTACAGCTCTCACTCACTGCTGGTGTTAAAATACATAAAACGAACGATCTTTTGATGGGCGCCATTGCCTCTTCTCGTCGCACGGTGTATCAACGGGCATGATGATCACGATTCCGTAATGCCGGCCGTTGCTGCAGCTGATGATGATGATCACGTTTGTAATTAGTCGACGAAGGTACTTAGGCTTCAACTTCATCCGATTTTGATTTGGAGGGATGGGCACGGATTTTGGCAGCGCTGGCTGACCACTTACCCGTGCCACGAACGAGGCCTGGGACGGTGGAGACGCACCGGCATTAGCAAGTCAGGGGGTGCAAAATAAATACATCAGCAAAAGGGATGGAAATCCGTGTTCGGTCGGTGCAGGTACTAAGGGTCGGTGGAGGAGTGAAGTGTCGATTGCAGTTTCGCATGTTTGGCAGTATGGTGTGGTTAGCGTTGCACCTTTACACTGCACCGCGTTCGTTGATTACGTATGTATGCGTATGATGTAATTTTTATCACATTTCAAGTGCCAAATCCGCAGGGTGGTCATTAAGTGCTCAGTGGCGGGAAAGCGGCCCAGGAGAAAATATCATTTGCGTTTCGAAGTGAACTGGAGTGAGGTTTGTGTTTTTTACCATTTGTTTCATCCCGGGACAGTGTCGGAAGTGCATCCCCGCACAAGCAGAGGAGGAGGAGGAGCAGTGAATGACTTTTCGTGCGGGATGCACAACATTCGGTGATGCAAAAGTAAATTGCTTTATTTAGACATCGAAGCGTCGGAACGCAAGCCGTTTATTATCACTTCTTGCTTCGTTGCAGATGGGAAAATGTTAATTCGAATTTCTGATCGATGTATAATGACTGAAAATTACACCGGCTCCTCCAGTGCTTCTAAGCCCCGCGCGTGTCCAGTACCCTCCAAAAGGCAAGCGATTTAAAGAAGTCGACTTTGTTCCATACGGGATGCATACGGATCGATCAGAATCGAGCTCGAGCGGGCAGTAGCAGCAAAGGGGGCACAGACAGTAACACTACCACCATCATCATCCACGTAACACACAAACGTGGCAGGGTAGGGATGGTTCGCTGCAGAGAACGCCGGTTAAACGCGAAGGGACAAACAAGGCACAAGATTGTGGCTCGCCCCGATGGCAACCGGGACACAATTCGCGCTTCATCACGGTTGAATACCGTGCGAAAATAAAAAAGAGAAATTGAAAATAAATATCAAGTTTTATTAAGTTATTATATTTAAATAAAAGCGATCATGGTGAAAACAAGCATCAATGGGGAGAGATAAACGCGCAAGCATCAGCAAGATCATCACCGCCAGACCGTCATGAAGTTTGTAACGGCGTGTTCGAGGTTGTAGTTGCTGTATGTTATTTTTTTTTTGGTTATTCTGTCCTCGCTGCCGTGCCTTACATTGGCGGGGTAAAGATTTTCCCTTGTTGCCCCCTTTGTTGCGAGGAAGCTTTTTGTCGTAATTTTAGACGGCTGCGGTGGTTTTGCTAATGGGATAACCGGGTGGAAGCAACGTGGAAGTGAGACGGAGGAGGGAGGCTTGTTTCATAGCTCGTCTGGCGTTTCATAAATAATAATTTTATTAACAGCGGTCCTTGAGCGCAGGCCCACAACAGAGTGTATGGGTGTATGTTACGCGTTCCGATTTCGGCGACGTCTCGTGATAATGCAGATAATTTGATATAAAAATTATGTTTAAACATCTCTCCCATCCTCACGTTCTACCTACCCGGGTGCCCCATTGCCATTGGTTCATTCGTGCGGAATTTCCTTCCTGCCCGCTGGCCTATCGAAGCGTTGCATTTTGCCGAGTTCGCTCGTTTAAATGTTAAAATATTGAGCGATAACATATTTCGGCCTCGAAGGGTCCCTTGTTAAGGTTTTTTTTTGGTTGGTGCATATTTTTTATATGTGCTGCAACATTTTCCTCCTTGCGAGCCAGGATGAAGGTGGAGAAAAATTGCCCATCCGAAATAATCAAGCCATGTCTTATGGGAATTTTAACATGTACTTAACGTCCTGCAACCGTTTCCCCTCACCGACCGTAGAACCGTTCTACGTCTTCTGCATGGTTGGTCTAAAATAAGTTTTAATTTCCAATACAACATTTTGCGTGCTCCTGGAACCTTGTAATCATTGTTGAACATCGACCGATCGGTTGACCGATCCATTTCCTACCCCGTTCCGGAGCGGGTGGTGGGTAACCTGTCTCCATGGAGTTGTCGCCGTGTCGCCATTTGTGTGACCTTTTTTGGGTTTTTTTTTCGTTTGCGCACCCTTACACTGTCCCGCGTTCGTTAAGGTGGCGTCGTTTGGCGATCAAACAATGTTCGGACGGACGCAGTAAAGGTACGAAGTTGAGTTCGAGGTCGTTAAATTTCGGCAAACCGATCCAATCGGCTACATCAGCTACATGAATCGTGCGAGTATCTGCCGAAATCTCAGAACACCCGGGCGCGGTGCGCGGACCAAAGGCTTCTCAAATTCCCTAGCCAGGGACGGGTCACTTGGGTTCGTGGAAGCAAGCAATGACTTGGGGTAACATTAAAATGGGGAAGATTCAAAATCGATTTACATACGGGAATGGGATGCGATGTGCAACAGGGTTGAACGATTAAAGTCGAACGGGTGTAATGTTGACGGGAACGAATGTTCCGGCTATGTTCCCGGTGGTGGTGGTGGTTCGGTATGTGCCTGGGAAAATTGTTAGATCAATGCGTTGATAGCGGTGTAGCGAAGAAAGTTGGAGCGAGCAATTCTAATTGGAAAGAGGCTGGCAATTACTCTCGAGGTTAAACCGGTAATGTGAATAGTTCAGGAAGTAATCATTTGCTTGTGTTAGGATGGTCAATCGAAAGCAAAGTTTGATTTTTTTGTTTTGTTTTTTGTTTGGGCATTTATGATAATGTTTCGTAACAATTTTTGGCTACCCAAGCAATTGCGCACCAATTGCGCCAAGTGTTGTAAGAAGCGCGACACGATAATAAAGACCTCATAAAGCCAAATTTTGTTGTACAAAGCTGACGTTGAAAAATGAAATAATTGCTTGATTTGTGTGAAATTAATGTGGTTGCGATAAATCACCTCTGGTGCAAGGAGCAGGGGGTGTTTATCACCATCCGGGGAGTTTTTTTTTGTTTTTTCGTATGCGGCGAAAATTTTCCCTACGCTTTCGAAAGTGCGTATGATGGGGCACGACGATCGAGCGAGTGCGTTGATTTCGGAACTTTGCGCAAGGTTAGACAGGTTTGCGGCCGCACGTTCGGTAGGGTGCGTTTGATCTTTCCCGATCGGAGGGTTGTCCCGATCGGAGATTCGAAGATCTTCATCAGCCAAGGGGAAAGACTAGCAATCAATCTTACTCTTTGTCGCATTCTTGAAATATTTCAATCGGGTGCCATGCTCTGGGCCGAGCGACACGTAGAAGGTGCATCGAGCCAAAGGGTGCACACACTGCGGTGTACATAAATTTCAATTTTTTCCCGATGATCGTCAATCATCTCCTGGGCGTCCACGATACTTCCACGAAATTCCACACCGGGCACGATTTCAGGTCGCCGGCCTGAAAGCGCTAAGGCGGGAGATGAACGCACCCGAATGGTGTGCAAACAAAATCTGAGGAAGACATCATGTTTGAAAAATGAATTTATGGCGAACCTGATAACACTTCGCACATCGTATATTCACACTTTGGTGCTGGGTGTCATGGCAGGTTCGAGCGCGTCCTAAGGGGCCTTGGGGTCGATCAAAACCGCTGAGGGACCGAGGCATCTTACTGACCCGCAGCAGTTAGAACAGCAGAGGCTGCAGTACTGCAGTCAGGTGCCAACAATGGTTTAATCGTGATTATAAGTGGAGCCTTTGCAAGACAACTCTTCGAAGGAATGGAGATCGATTTTCTGTTTTGTTTTATGTATGTTTGGGTGGTTTTGCAAAAAAAAAAAAAAACAGCGGAGAGAGAGAGAAAATTGTTGGGTAATAAATCATTGCATTTCCGCCTTCGTTTCGTCCTTTCCGATGCTGGGGCGTGTAATAGTGTGTTCGTCAGAGCAAACACAAGGAGGAGCAGAAGGTGTAGAAATAATGGGCTCGAGCATTTGCAGTACTGCAGGTTACAGATTTTTCGACTAAAAAGAATTGTAAACCATTATGACAAAGATCCTTATTGCGTGCAGCTTAATTAAATACAAGAAAAGCCGCACCGGCGTCCTCTAAGATAAAGCAACACGCCCTGCCATAGAGCTTGCTTCCTCTTGCTATCGCAATGAACCAGCGGGTGCTTGATAATTAAGCAACACATGCCGCACATGCGAAAGCCTTCGTTTCCTCGATCGAGCGCCACCATCGATTGACTCGAGTCGTTCATTTATTTCACACCATCGAAGTCAATCGATCGACCATGTCGGTTAGTTAGACGGTCTCGAGGGTGGTTAAGAGGCGATCACCCGTAATGAGTTCCTGGTCGGCAGGGTGCTCGAGTGGTAGTGGCGGTGGAATGCGTTCGAATTAGGCTAGGTACGATTTAAGCGACGGTGGTGGCGACGACAAAAATAACAACCACAACAACCACCCTGCTGCTGCTGACTCGACGACGCCCCGGAGACAATTTACAATCTTTCGTTCGATCGGAATAAAGAATCAATTGGCGGTTTATTATGAGCTGGTGGTTTATTTATTTTTTTTTG
>AXCM01004884.1:0-19351 GCA_000473375.1 Anopheles culicifacies | reverse complement strand
CGGCCTTTCCACTGGGAACGGAATGAAAATTGGAATCGTTTTGGCATTCAATGAATTCTAGTAGAGTTCTTCCCCGAATGATCTTTACCGTATTTGTATGATGTTGTCCTTTAAAGCTTTTGCATGCTTGTGGTTGTGTGTTGATGCAATATTTATTCATTTGCTTGATATCTCGCAACACATGGACAGCAGTGGAGATTCGTTTTCCAACCAACACTTAATGGTGTAGCGTGTATTTGATGTGCTATCAATCATCTCACTGGCACGGTGACAATGTGCAATGGTTTGTGATTGAATAATGCAAAGATGCTTCATAAATGCTAAACATTACCATTTTGTCTGGTCCGGTCTTCTTCCCGTGCTATTGTTGTACATATTCTCAATTCCTGGCTGTCACGACCAGACAAATCACGAAGATCAAATTGTGGTTGAGTTTATTGCTGGAATGGATGTGCTAGAACGCAGGAAAAATAATATTCTTGTCAGTTTAAGATAGTTATACTGATAATGATATCAAGTAAATTTCGAGTGCTAAAAACTATGCACTAAATAAATATTCATGGAATATTTCCTATCATTAGTAAGTCAATATTAGTGCGTCATTTATTTTTTGTTTGGGTCACTTATTTGAGCATGTTGGGTACTTCGTTGTAGATTATCTGTATAGGGTTATATTTCATATTATATTCGATACTGCCTGTGCCAATTATAATTTTTATCGACGAGATAGTGGATAAGTATCTTTTGCCAACATATTTCACACAAAGAATGATACCAAGCACCAACGATATGATGATTATTACTTCATATTTAAGTGTGCAAAATCAAAATTAAATTCGAATTAAATTAGTATAACAAACAGACTCAATTTAATTTTGACCCTCGCATGTAAAATAAACTTTAATGACTCATAAACGAAAACGATTAGGATTGTTTACTAATTTATAGATTTCTAGTAACATTGAAATGAAAAAAATATATATTGCTGGGGACAGTTGTGGGGTCAATTTGATCATGACATGGCATTGTGTTTCCACTCATCTTTCGGCTAACACCTATGAATTATTGTTCGATTGTTTTTTGATTTTTTCGATTGTTCGTTGCTTAATTCTATCAACTAAATATTGTTGAAAAGTCGTTTTAGTGTAAGAAGTCTAGCACAATTTTTAATTAATTTATTAAGCGAAAATCGCAACGGATTTACAAGGATCTCGAAGTCTCTCTATTCAATATTAGCAATATTAGCAATTTGTAGAAGTTAGTCTTCTATTTCACAGAATAAACAATTCGGTTGAAATGCTGCTGTACTTTATGGTGGAATTTGAGCAAAGTTCGTATAGATGATTCTCGAAAAAAAGCAACATTCAAAATATCGCTAGCCATATTTTGCCGACCACTACTATTCACTTTCCATTGAAATGTAGGTACTTCGTCATTCTATTAAATTTACGTCATGTGTGGAATCAGAACATTTTTGGAAAATTCTGTTTCGTTGGGAGCCATCATTCATCAATAGCACTGTGAACGATAATGAAATTTTAATGCGTATGAAATGTAATGGAATTATTTGGTGCACAAAAAGCGAGCTTAGTGCATTTGTATGTTTTTGTTTTCTTTGTCATATATGAGGGTAATGGTTGAAAATTGAGAACCTCGTATGTAGATGCGTGATGAGTGTAACTCAATTGGAGCCTTATTTTTTTATTCACGAATAGGCCTTCAACTATGCACAACTGAACGTTAATCTAATTCTGATATACATTTAAACTTGGGGCGGCCCGATGGGAGATTGTATCGGCAACGGGCTCTCACACCACGGACCGGGGTTCAAATCCCATTCGGACCGTCCCCCCGTAGTGAGGACTGACTATCCAACTACGTGGTATAAATAAGTCTCGTAAGCCAGAAATGGCAGGCATGACCGAATAGGTCGTTACGCCAAAGAAGAAGAAGATACATTTAAACTTGTCCGTTTGTTGTCACCCTTACTAATCGACTTAAACATAAATTTGTTTATTACATGAAGTAAATTCGATGGTCATCTAATTCGTTGATGGATAATACGTAATTCCCTAACAGATAATTTTTCACTCTTGGTGCAGCGTGCTTTTTTCAATAAAAAAGTTGTTCAATTCACAATTCGATAAAAAAATAAGATTAAAATATGTTCAATTAAGTGGTATTTGTTGAGCCGACAATACAATCAGGAATACAACCAAGAACAAGAGCAAATGCTAATCCATGACAGTTGTTAAGGCACTATTGACTTTACGGCACGACAAGATAAGTTTACCAAAAGTCGCAAATGCACTCGTAAACGTTGACCTTTCCCTGGTCGAAAACACCGCAATAGTATGGAAAACGACTCCTCCTAAAACGCACCAGCAAAAACGAGTCCATCTCACCCTCTAGCTTGGACAAAACTATGCCGAATGCGGCCGGGTGCTAATGACCACCATACTACCCAACTTCATTAATAAGAAACACACTTTTCTTGGGTGTTTCGTGAAAAAAGAGCCCAACCAGCACGAAGGACCAAAATGCTTGCCCGCAACAACAAAACCTTGGCCCCATGCCAGGGCAGTGTCGAATGGGACCTTCTTTATTTTTAGCACTTCCATTTTGCCACCAAACGCCTTTCCGTGTGCGGAGCATTTTTGTGGTGCAACTAAACTCACCCACACCGACCCCTTGCCCACCAGCGAACGATTATCTGTCCAACGTACGTGTTACGAATGGATTGAATTGGAAAATGGGAGGCAGCACGGCAAGGATTTTCAGTGCCACTTTACCATCAATGGCAGTTGCATGTCGTCAACTATCGAATTGATGGGTTGCCCCGAAGTCAAGGCTGTTTAAACGGTCACCGTACGGTTGCGCCTTTATTTTCCTGCAAAGGTTGAACGTGTAATTAACCCGTGCTGACCGTCAACTTGTAACGGTCACTGGGTGGTTCATTGGTCTTGCGGACGGTGGTGAAGTTTTCCTTTCCCATTCCTAACGCACCATTTTCCATGTGTGATGGAAAAGATACCAAATAAAATGGATATCTTATGGTTTTTTTTAACACATATTTTAAAACATCACACCCATTGCATAATTTTGCAATTTGCTTCATATTGAATTAAAATACGATCTTAATAAATAAATAAAAAAACAAGCATTTTGAATGGTATTACATGTGGTTTGCTTTCTTTTCTTCTTCTTTGCAGGCGCCGAGCACAGCAGCTGAAGGTAGCAAAACAGAAAGAAAAAGAATGGCTAAAAGCGCAACGGAGCCGGGATCGAATGGGGACGCAAACGTCCTCTTACAAGCGACACATCACGTTCGAGGATAGCGTCGTCCTGTTGGAGGCCGCGGCACGAAATGATATAGCGGAGGTTGGTATTACTCGTCATAAAATATGTCAAATTTTTAAATGGAGCTTTAAGCTACGAAGCGTTTTGTGGTATACAAAATTCAGACGAGCGTTAGTATAATTCAATAGTTTTTTTTTAGAGTACATGCTATAGAACATACAGTGCGGTCAACGTACCTTCAACTAAGCTAGAATGTTTCAAATAATGGCCAGAAAAAATAATGTAGTTAAAATGGAGCGTTCTACTGGATTTGAGCATTTTTTTCCACATTACTACTTCAAGTCGGAGATGGGTTCTAGTTCCTTTATTCAAGGAATTATTTTTGTTGCTGATCATTAAGAAACAAGCGGTATGGCACTAGGTTATTTAAAAACTTTTCTAATGATACTTCAAAGTTATTGCATGCATAAAGAGATCTTCAAACTGCTTATAGCTTCCCCTTGCGACAAGCTTTTCACTTAATTGCTTTGTATAGTCGTGAAACTTTTTCCCGTCCAGATTTGCTGAGGTTTCCGATTGCTTCTTGATAGCGAGAAATAGAAATACCAAAAAAATACACACACACTGTGGTGCTAGATATCGTCATCGTACTAAGGACATCTTTCCTGGAACCATTGGTATCCATGTGCTAAAAGCCTATCACCCATTAGAAAAGCTTTTTTTTATGGCCATACGTGAGCTTCCTTCAGTGTAAGCCTTCCTGAGTGACTTTTTTCTGTAATGGCTTAGCTAGTTTCTCAATTCGACCGTGCGGAAGTTGGCTTCAGTTGCACGCGAAACAGGAAATAGATGGGAATCGGACCTGCTGGATCCTTCAGAATGAGGTCACTGAATCACTTTTACTCTGTGCCGGTTTCCCTGTTTTGACTGCAAACAGTTCCCGGCTCGGTTCCGGTTGCTATTAGTCAGGTCGCATTGACCATGATTTCCTTCGCCTTACCGAATGTGCTGATGTGCAGGTTGCAACGTTTGCCAATACGCTTGACGATACGTTTGTCCCACATTTGGTTAGTGAAAACAGTGCCAAACGGTGTAGGTGTACATCCGTGTACTAACGAGTGCGGTACGTTTTCTAGGTTAGCTGTGCTTCGAATGATCTATCATCCGTTTGGCCGCATTCTTGGGCTGTCGTTGGTGCTGCTGCAGTTGAAGGAAAAATTACCATTTCCGGTGGGCTTTTCAAACCCGCTGTCGCTGTTCGTTTGCAGACGGCTTCACAACTTTGCTCACTTGTCACGCAAAGTACTACCGCGTGACTAAATGATGTAATTCGGTTGCATACCTTTCAGGCGGGCGTGGGAATTCTTCATTGAAAGATGTTTTTCTTCCTTGGCACCTTACGTTCAGGACAAACGTTCCGGATAATTAATGTGTATCAGGAAACAGTCGATGTCCTTTAATTCAATCCTTGCAATATTTTCATGCTGCAGTTGGGTTCGGAAAAAAGCATAAACAAGCATATCTTTTAGCAGAAATGAGGCCACCTACATCACGAATGCGATATTCAAGAGAATCACAACTCATTTACATACGGACACCAGCGACCGGGATTGCACTCTCCAATCCACACACCTGCCATAATGTCTGGCACATCCAGAATGGGAAGGACCTCATTTAAATACAATTCGCAATGCTAATCGACCGTTAAGCTCGGTAATGCCGAATGTACGTGCAGCACTTACCAAACAGACAAACTTAGCCGCGGAAAACGAACAGCTTAATTCTTACCGCATACGCTAGTGGGTTTTCAAACGACGCTTTAACATATTCTCCCAAGACGGCTGTGTACTGTTTGTCAGCTATTTTCCTTGCACGGTGCTATGCACGATAACCACACACAAACCTCGAAGGTCGGTTAGCTTCCTATACTTTGCGGTAGAAGATGTTTATTTTTCGAAATTTTACTACACCGTCTATCGCATCCATTACAGTGGGTAGTCAGCGGTGTCATAAAACTTCAAAGTACCGGGCAATAAAATGGAGGCTGAAAAGCGGCTCAGAGGAAGAATATTTGTGGATTTTGGTTTTGGTAGTAGTACAATAAAACTACTCGATGAAGTGTGCACTTTGTGGTGAGGTTTATTTGCAGATAATTAAAAAGTGTCAATCGGGAGTGTGATTAAAACAGAACTTGGGCTAGAAATTATGAAATACGATGGATGAAACATTATCATGCTATGGGCGGCTGCTCTCAATATGTTACCATTAAAAAGCCTCACGACAAGAACGTACCGTCAGTATGAAATAATTAAAATATAAATTGACCCACTCTTGCAAAGAGGAATTCAAATTCGTCTAACCCTGAAATTCGTTCACCTTGACCAACCACAACATGCCAAAACAAAGGTACGAATAGGAGGGAAAATACAAACATGGCTGAATCTACATTGCCATGAATCTCGGCAGACAAAACGTACCCCGATGTATCCCTGTAGTCGTTAGCAAGAAATCAATAAACCCACAAACAACACTTCAAAACCACAATACATCACTCTCCGCCCACCTTCGCTCCGACACGATACAATTCGCAGTTCATCGTACAAGTGCCGTCAAAAGATGATCCTGCTATCCCCAACGATAGGTTTCCTTCTGCTTTGCTTGGTGCACTGGAAGGGACGGTATATTTCCCCACCGCTGGCAGGTTCCGAAGCAAAGCGGTTCTACAGCGGCTGAGGGACTGAATTTACAGGATGGAAAATAAATTACTTTCGCTTCGTTTCATCAACTCCCGCTGGGATCAATTCTGCATCGGCATGGGACTGTTGTTGTGGATGGTTCCCAGCACACCGTCTGATCTCCGAGATGCTTCAGAAATAGCACTCACGTGCAGGTCAGGTCAAGGGCTAAATTTTGTAATTTTCCAGCGTACCGTTCATCTCCGGTCCGAACTGTCCGCATGGCAAAGATTGGACGCTTAATCCGATAAGCTTAGGATGAGTGTGACTCAACTATTAATTATCGCATTCGATAGGATTTAGTCGATGTTTTTTTTTATCTATCGTTTGTTAGGCGCTTTGATGAAAGTATGTGTTTGATAAGGGTAAATTGATGGTTTGCTGTGATACATTAACTGCATAATCTATCAGCTTTTAGAGCTTAGCTTCCACTTTTTTAGCTATAATTAACTGTCACTGTAAACCATATGTCCTTAGGTACCCGGCATATTGTATAGAATATTGGAAGTAAATCTTTTTATATCCTTATGTTTCCCTCGAGAACTACACTTCAAGGCGTTTCAATTGATTCGAGCGTAAACTTTGAACCCGGTGGGAAACATATACGAAGAATCACTTTCTCTGCAGCAAAGTTTTGTCACTATGCAGAAAAGCAAATAAAGCTACATCCCTTGACGAGAAGAACTTGTTCGCGTTTCATCACGAAAGAAGAAATATAGCTTAATACATTTTCTTCACATGAAATACAAAACGTATGGTACTGGGAATGCTGGCAAACCCTTTTTGTTGGACTTTCTTTTTCTCTGTTGCAATGACTAGCTGGAACAGACAAACACTTAACGAAGAAGAACAAATATACCATCAGCGCATCTTGGTTCCGACTGTTATGTTCAGTGAGCTTGCCTCCAAGAATATGTGAACTCTGCTGTGTACATGTGAACTTTCTTTCTGCACTAGAGTGCGTTGGTGGAAGAGTAGAGTTAAGCCAACATGCTTGACTTTGGTAACCAATTCGCCGGGTTTCATATGACCTTCGTGGAAGGGTTAGCATGTCCTTGGATTCAGTTTGGACAGAGCTTCCCAGAGTATCCACTGCATTTGTATTAGTTTGAGTCCATGAACATGACACAAGGAAAATAAGCGGCAAACTATAATAGTGTTGATGATGATGTAATGTTGGTTAGTATGAACATTTTTTCTTGAAAGGAACAAGTCCATTGAAACTTGAGCTCCTGATGAGTGGTCATTATCGACTGTGGGAAATGATACTTGCATCCGTTTCCGTTCCTCCTCACTACTGTTGATTACTTCCGGCAATGTGCGATAGGGTTCTGGCATGGCTGGAACCAGAATGAACACTTCTGAGAATACTTATATTTTTCATTCTGTCTCATACTGCCGCGTTCTTCGTTACAGGTGGCAAAGCTGCTCCAGAAGGGTGTTACACCGGATGCAACGAACATGGATGGACTGACGGCACTGCATCAGTGCTGCATCGACGACAATGCGGAAATGTTGAACCTGCTCCTCGACTACGGTGCGAACGTGAACGCACAGGATAGTGAACGGTGGACACCGTTGCATGCGGCTGCTACCTGCGGACACTTGAATCTGGTAAAGATATTGATAGCACGTGGTGCAAACCTGCTGGCGGTCAATGCGGACGGTAACATGCCGTATGACATCTGCGACGACGAGGAAGCGCTCGATTACATTGAAGCGGAAATGTCCAAGCGGGGCGTTACGCAGGAACTGATCGACGAGACGCGGGCCGCTACCGAAACTCAGATGCTGCACGACCTGCAAGACATTGCCCTGCAGGGGGGCGATTTAGAAATACCGGATCCACAGGGTGCAACGCCGGTAAGTGGCTGTGTCGGATAATCCGTCGCGTGACGTTGTGAGAATTTTCAATGGTTAACATTGGACGGATGGTTTCTTTTTGTTTTTTGCAGCTTCACATAGCATCCGCCAACGGGTATACACGGGTCGTCGAGTTCCTACTTGAGCATCACACATCGACCGATGCTGTCGATAACGATCTCTGGACACCGGTCCACGCCGCTGCCTGTTGGGGTCACGTAAGTTTTAAAAGTTTATACAAGTTTGAAGATCTGCGAAACAATGTCTCCTTTTCTCTTACCATCCTGCAGCTGGAAGTCCTCGAAATGCTTGCCCAAAGTGGTGCCGATTTGAATGCCAAAAATAAGAACGACGAAACTCCTTCCGGTGAGTGTAACGGAGGGAATTCAATCATGCAATGTTACGTCATGTCTGAACTGTTTCCTATTTCGTAATCATTTTAGATATTTGCGAAGATCCAGAAATACGAGAACGAATAGAGCAGCTGAAGACGGAACAAGAGAGCAAACGGTTAGCTGAAGCGCAACGCAAACGTGTCCGACGGTCTCAGAGTAACAACACGAGGTCAGTTAATATGCTCGTGTACAAGCGCTTTACGTTGAGTGACAATTCCCAAATGCTGCACACTTCTAATTGTGAATCGAGCAAACGAATTATTCCCTCGCGATGGCTTCAAGTAGAATTAAGATTAATGCAGCTACCGCTTGAAACAGCTGAATTACCGTATTCCCTCGACAGATAATCGGATTATAAACTAAGCAAATTGTTTGGGTAAAGTTTGGCTTCACGATACCAACTAAAAAGGTAGAAAGTGTAGGATTCCCTAGAGAACTTTGTCTTCGGAGAGCTAAGTTAAGATATCATGTTCACACCGCGTCGGTCTGTCCGTACCAACCAACTACGAAGTTGGTGTTGTAATCCGCCTGCTGTTTGTGAAAATCACAAAACTAAATTGGAATACGGTGGCCGTGTATGAAACGATTCTAACCCTCTCCTCTCTCCAACAGGGCACAATCCGTGAGACGAACATCACTGCGCGATAAGGGCCTAACGACCAAAAAGGATGCTGTAGAGGAGGCTCGTTTCCGACTACAAGCGCAGGAGGTAAGTTTCCTTAGCCGTGTGCACCGGCTCTAGGGCCGCATAAGCTTAGGCTAAGAAAAAGCAGATCCAACGGTGTACCATTCCAGTCGTGTAACATTTGAAATCGAGAAACGTCTTACCAAAACAATCTTTGTCGTAAAACGAGCGGTTTAGTGAGTAATGTTAAATCGGAAACGCTTCATCCGATCCGGCTCTCTTTCGTTGTAGCGAGTGACGGTAATTAAATTTTAATTTGCTCAGCAAAAATGCTGCAGCATCAACACTTCGAATACGATTTGCGAGCGATAAGGGAAAGGCGAACGTTAGCAGCGAACAACTTAAAAGTTTATAAGCCTAAGAAGTTTATCAATGTCGGGCATGCTGATTCAATTCCCGCTGCTGGAAGTTGCTCGTACGTCGGCGATGGTGTGGTTGAATGGGAACGACTTTGAAAACTTTGGTCGGCTGCAATACATAAAAAAACCAACGTGAATTAAATAGTGGCGAGATGCTTTAAAGCTTTAAGCAACAAAGGCACTACTGCTGTTCTTAGTTTTACGAGATAATGTATTTAATTTAATTTGGACCCAGGAAAAGGATATGCTATAATTTTCAATTCTATTTTTCAATTTTCAGCTAAGGCTTTCCTAAGAATACTTCGATATTTGTAGCAATATTTATGGTGTTGATTTTGTTCGTATACGATACAAATGAAAAACTGGAGCTACGCATCGGAAACAAAGTATCATCACCTACAAATCGTATGTGCCAGTTGTTGAAAATTCAATTTGCAACTGCATGTGACAAACGTATTAGCAAAGCAACGAAAGCCGTCAGCAAATAACTGGACCTCCATCTGGGAGTGCATTAAACTTCCTTTGACTCCCACTCTCTCTTTATTGCATTGCCTGTCCATGATGATGGATTGTACAGAACTGCATGTGTTGCACCGAAAAAAGAACCGCTCCATTCCCAAATTGAACGTTTAGAACCATCCACGTAAGGGTGTTCCATTTGAGTATTGCGCTGCGATAACTAAGCCTTCAATAACTGACACTCTGCTGCAGAGGCATTGAATATTTATGGCAGATTAAAGGACCGACGAGTAACGGATGGAACGCCGAGGCAGGATTACTTTTTGTGAACACCGAAGTTGAGGGAAATCAGGGAATACCGACTTGATCTCCTGTGCATACATCGGAAATCGAAGTGTTCAAGTGGGTGACGATAGTTCGGAGGAGCTCCAATCAGCAATGCAAACGTAGCCAATGCTTTGGACACTGGTTGTTCGTACAGAAAGTGCTGTCATCAACGCCCCAACAGCAATCCATTTGATACTCTAACCAATGTAAACTTTTTTTCCCCCGTTTGCAAGTGACTTTTCAGCTTTGGCTTTCGATCATTTTGTTTGTCGTAGTTTATTTTTATGTCCCTTCCGATAGACTTAAAGTCAACCGCTGCATGGACTGTCCACTCTAATCGGATGCTTAAAGGCAATATGGTACACATCAAAACCAACTTTCGCATCCTGGTTTGTTTCCCGTTTTAGTCAATTTTGCAACTTTTGATTGTTCAACTGTAGTATGGCGGCGCAGGTGAGCAGGATGGAAAATTGAAATTGTCTGCTTTTTATCGCATTCAAACGGAAAAGTTTGGTAAAAGTGCTGGTAAATTTTGCACCCCTAGCCGCGCCCGCCAATGCTTGTTGGTGGCTTAAACGAAAGGCAATCAAAAGTTTTTGAATTATGATGCAAACGACATGAGTGACTCGGGGTCCCCCATCAATAGTACAGAAATTACGGTCTTTAGTCTGTGGTTTCAATGAGAGCTTCTTTTAACCCTGAAAAAACGAAATAATTGAAGGAGTAAACAGAGAAATTGCCAAATTCCAATCAGTCGTATTAAAAACAGGAACAACAAGCAGTGACATAAAAAAGTTACATTGAAAAACCCCGGAAGGAACTGTAGGAAATCTTGGTAGTTCGAAAGAGAATGTGGTATGCCCTTTCCCGATGAATGGTGGTCTAATTAATTTGCCAACTTTGATTCCCCTTTGATTGCCAAAGGCGACCAAAAACTTCCTCCTTTCGTATGTTTTGTTCAGGCAAAATGTTTCGAATTGTCGGGCACTTGTTCGCTGTGCAAATTGATCTTTCATTTTTCCAGACAACACAGAAACGATGTTCGGTTATGTCAATAGAAATGATTTTTTTTCTCTCTCAACCTCCAACACTGAAACCGACAATGTTTAATTGGGTTCGGAGAGTTGCTGCAGTTGACAAGAACTGTTTGTGACGTTTGCTATTGCAAGTAACCGGGTAACTTTCCAAGAACGCTTATAAATAAAACGTTCCTCTTTTTATAGGCAAAATTACGTTGATTGTAATACTAATGTTTTTTTTCAATTTTTTAAAACATTACACAACAATATTCATTGGTGATCATTTATACGGTAAATCGAACTGTTAACGTTCAGTGCGCATTGAAAAGGGTTTTGGTGGTTCCACTTCAGTAGACTTTAGTGAACTTTGACGCGGAACCTCAAATGACGGGGCGTCGAATACGGCTCAGTGCACCCACCAATGCATGATTGATGATGGGCCGTATCAAATCGATTCGATCGTTTACACTCATGGCTTCAAACTGTACTGGGAGAGTAGTTGGGCTTGTGGAATTTTAGTATTTTTCTCTGCCAGCTACATTGAAAGTAGGAAGTAAAATCATTTCTGTCCAAAGGAGCTTTGAGCTGAGCAGGGCGTTGTATTCGTGGCGGTATATTCGTACAAAGCTCTTTAATTATCGGAACGTTAATAAGGGGGACCAGGTTTAGCTGTAACCGTTGCAGTGCTATTGATTCCACAAATATGTTATCAATCAATGTGTTTTTTGTGCTAGTGTTATTACCCCACCACCAGTCAATATTCAGTCTATATTAACATTGTTGCACGAACCATGGTAACTGCTACATTGTAAGGTACATGTAATGCAGTAAACAATGGCATGAAATGTTCAAATAATGTTCACAATTAGAAATGTTTTGCTTTTCCTTTTTCATTAATGCCCAACTATTTGCTCGGTAATGAGCTTTATGAATGCTGTTTAATATGTTTTTTGCAATGCTTTGCTATTTGTAGTGTGACGATTTATGTACAAGTACCCACTTTTTAGTACGTCTAAGCTCTTTAATGAATAATAACTCTTATCAAAGACATTTTTAAAACTTTGTTTTAAACTATGATATTGTTAACTAATTTGCAACAATTTCCTGAAAACAAAAGGCATCGAAAAACAGTTAAACTGTTTTTATCATTTGTTAACAAACCATTTTCTTACCCAATTGCAATAACCACTTGGTTATCTATTTCTTTCATCGTCATTGACGCTGGCTTGCTTGGCTGCGCTGAAATAGCCACCCCATACACGAGTGTCATTTCCGTTGATTGGCAAACTTTTTCCGGCTGCGGTTTCCCAACTAGAACCTTCTCGCTATGGAGCCGAAACTTTCTCGCCTTGCACAGTTTCTCGCTACTTAGCTTGGTTGCAGTTTATAATTGCATCACATAGTGAATGGCGTGCGTTGGAGTGCACTTGAAGTTCGCCATTTACGTACACGCACGGCACTTCCGGTGTGGGGTGTCCTGGTTTTCTCTTTGCGTTCGTTGCACTTCCGAACGCACCGAGGGGAATATTTGATCGATAGTGTTACTAATTAAAACTTGTTTTCGTGTGGTTTTTTTTTTTCTAAACTGCGTCACAGAAGGGAAATTGCGATGGCATTGCAGAAGGGTGTACAACAATGCAAAACTTCTTGCGCAGCGTGCATGCGTGTGTTGGTGATTATATATTTACGTTGCAGTAAGAAATAAGTTCAGTTGCATAATACTATTTTAAAACAACATGCCGCCACTAATATTAAATGATATAGTTTTTATTTTCTCAAATCCCACCATCACCCGAGGGTCTATGTCCGGTTTGGGTTTTTCACCGACCGAATGCACCTGTGTAAACAGCGACGCAAGTGCAACCCAGCACGCACCCACACCTGTTGAGGCGTGTCGAAGGAAAGAGCAAAAAAACACACCCTAAACGCCATGGCGCACATCGAACTCGCGACGCCTTTATCGGTCCGTTGTTACGATGCGTTAGGAGTGTTTTTCGGCGATCGTGTACACCATTCCCAACGTTCGTGTTACCCGCCCGAACCACATAGCTCCATGAGTGGAGCCAGTTTGGTGTGATTATTAAAAAAAAACAACGCTTCACTTTGCATTACATTACCCCTCCCTCGCTGTAGTCAAACCGCCCGGCTAGCTGGAGGATATGCCCCTGTTAACACACTCGCACACGCAAGAAAAGGAAACTTATTTTTTCATAAAACCAAATCACCCACACTCGTACATCAATCAGTGTGTTCGGACGTGGGTAGCCCGATGGGCGCGGGGTAGAGGGGATGTAACAGGGATGCGCAAAGGTGTATACCGTTCACGAACGCGGAACGCTGTGCATGCAATTCCGTTGGTGGTTTTGGTGGCCGAAGCCAAATTTCCATCGCCACCGAATTGACTGCGATGCGAAGTGTCCAAAAGCGAATGCTCTGGCGGTGCTGATGCCGGCGAGTTGCGTTCAGTTCACATCCAACAACGGTCGCTTGCACGTGCGCACACGTGATCGGGATATCGTCGCGTAAGGGAAATTTTCCCGCTCTTGGTGTGTTTGGTTCTGCGTGCACTGTAGTGTTTTGGCGCACTCGACGCGCTCAATTTCATACGTTACGCTTCATTTGTGTCTAGTGACGGTTTTGGGGTGCAAAAGTTGTTTGGTAGTAAAATTGTTTCGTTCAAACGGTGGCAACTGAAGTGAGAAGCGTTTATTTTATGAACGGTTCATGTGAGTGTATGGCGTGATAAGGACCGCGTCCTAAATAGTGTTTCATTTATGCGAAATAAGATCACCGGCTGTTGGTGTGGTTAAGTGTTAAGTGGATGAATGAGAAATCATTAGTGACACGCAGTGTTACCAATTATTGTGGAATATTTGCAAACATTTCTCTATTGATGTTAAGAGATTTAGCTGTAACGGTGTGAAATGAATGAAATAAGTGAATCAATTTTTATTATTGAGCGATACAAGTATTTGTGGCATAAAGTTACACCTTCATCTTGCTATAATATGAAACCATTTTTATGGCATATATTTTAACTAGAATGAATATCGTTATACTTTTCCGAATCCGCTCTTTCAAAGTTTATCATTGCTCTCTGCAAAAAAAACCACCTCTTCGTGTGTTGCAAATGAAATTCCACAAAATTAATACACCTCACCCTGCTCATGTAACTAAGGAAATGTCCTACGGCATTGTGTGCGCTGTGGCATGTTTCTATTTTTTCCCCCATCTCGCTGGTGCTTCATCAAGCAAATTGTATTTCGCGTGAATAAAGCCGAAAATTAGATCCACACCATTGCCAAAAATCAATGTCAATTGAATTGAACGTCAGCGCGTAACGTATCTTGGCGTAGCGTTATGGATCATTGATTCAATTCAACCGTGCCAGCGCCCATTACACAGCTGGCGTTGTCTTTTATTTGGTAAAATGGCGTATGAAAAGCTACAGAAGTTTTTCGTACGCTTGAAACTTTTGCTATGATGATACGCAAATGTCTCCGATTCTTTAACTGTGGAGACAAACTTTAATAAACTGAAAACATTCACATAACGCTGGTAATGCGCGTTGCATAAATGGGGCGATGCAGGAACGAATTAATTAAGCGGTAATACGACCAATATGCGAAATGACGCAAAGACAGTAAACCACGATATCGAGCAGGCAACCTTGATTAAGTTAAGTTTTAATTATAACTAAATCGGAGCCAGTCCACGGACGAACACACCAACAACAGGCTTTATGAGGCTCTAGAGCAAGGCTTATGTGAGTGGTCCGATAAAGGGATTATTTTGATAGTCCGTTTTATGTGTGCGATGATCTGAAGGAATTTCCTAATGGATTGATGGAAGAGCTTTTGTTAGGAAGGAGTGCTAAAACAGTGACTCAAACAAAGAATAAATGTTGTCTAAAGATACAAAATACAAAAAAATAAGTACGTACGAAAAGGTACATTTTTAAATACCACCTCACATGCTAATAAGCTTCCAACTAGTTCGTAATAGCTAGATCATTACGATCAGGTAATTGAAATTATTGCCGCAATCCCTTGTAAAAGTACATCGACCCCCATTTTTAGCATTTTTCCTTTTTTTTTGTAACTACGTCTGGGAAAATCAATCACTTTCAATTGACCACTCCCTCGGTATCATGGCCACGCCGGGTTGAACAGACGAAAAACATAACCATTGCTCACCCCAACGACTGTGAATCGGATGTAACGTAATTGTGTTTTACGCACGCATCGACGCATTTGCAGTGCATTCCCGAGTGGAAATGGCCGTTTTTCGCCGTTTACCTCACAGTGTATGCCCATCTAGCTTGTTTTCTGTGCTCCCTCTCATACGTTTTTTTTTATATTCCTTGCGTCCTATTATCAAATTAAGCTTGTGCTTAGCATTCTCTTCCGCTATCTGCGTTTGCGAGACTTTTTGTTTGTTTCGTACGTCCTTACAATCTGTTCTTGAAAGTCGAATAAATATCTGTGATTGTTCCTATGGTCGTAAACAACAAAAACACATGGTACTGAAGTTGCTGTGTGTTAGTATCTCACCCAACACCCACCTCCAGCCATGCGTTCGTTCAAGATCGCAGTCACGCACCGTGCGTTTGTTGATTTCACTTTCGATTCGTGTACGGGTATATGTGTGTTATGTTTAGGGTGTTTTTTTATTAGCTTCTTTTTTCCATAATTTACACTTCAGGTGTAGTAGCATTTATAAATATTTTTCCTCGTCACACGTTTGCTTCGCTAAAGTGTTGATAACGGTCCCGTCTAAGCACGCGGCTGAGATAAAGTTTTTTTCTTTCAAATGTCATTATCATCAAAAACAGTTGAATAGTTTTTCGATTACATAATTTTTTGGTGAAGTTTATTAATGTTTTTGTTGATTTTTTTTTTTCGATTGTAAATTGTGATTATTCAACAGTAATTATCAATCTTTCTTTAGTTTTAATTTATTAAAATGTGTTTTTTATCACGATTAGCAAGCCACTTGCAAGTGAAGGTCGTGGTAGATGTTTAATGGCTTGTTTTTATATGACCAGCACAGCATATGACCTTCAGGAGGACATTCGGAAGTCATTGCGTTTAAAAGTGGGCTGTTAACTGCTGCTTCACACATTCCATGATGATTTTAAATTCCCAACCAATTCCTGTCCAATTTTCGCTTTTTTTTATTGCCCGTCCCTCCTCAACAGACACATATGGCCACAAATTCTAGAAGGTCATACGGAACCCCTCTACTTGAATGGTGGTAGATGGGCTTACGACTCACTTCCGGGCGACGATTGGAAGCTTTCAACCGTAAACCGTGTGCGAAACCTTTTTCCTTTCCTTTCACGGAACTGTGGCCATCACGTGCGTGCCCAAAGGTTTTTCCCCTGTAATCAGCTGCCTTTGGCGCTTAACCACCAAACGCCAAACTTCCTTCTTAAGCTTTTTTTTACTATTGTACTTGATTGAGTACTAATAAAATGGTTTTGCCTGTTTTGGAAACCATTCCACCTACGACTTTTATCGGAAGGACTTGTATCAACAATTTGCTCAGGAAGTGGTTGCTGATTCCATCATACTGCACAAGCTTCCTCGAGTTTATAGACAAATCCAATACTTAATATATTATAAGTAAGAAATATTAATAGGCAACTTGTATATATTATTCACACTGAATTAATCGTCTGTTTATATTTGTCAAAAGGACGTGATTTAAGATCCAAACCTAAGTTTTTTATTTGCCAAAATGATTGAAAACTTCGAATGAAATGAAGAAACAACAAAACTGAATATGAGAAGATTCACCTTTTACTCAATTTTGTATTCAGGGCTTTCGTCCATTAGCTTTCGTCCATTACCATCTGTCAGCTCAGTTGTCTTTCCACTTAGCAGCTACCGTAGTATTTGTGGGAAATGATATTCGGGTTGAAACGGATCGGTGACCGAGGAGATTGCGGGGCAGGACTGGGGATCGAATCCCATTCGGATCGTTCCACCGTACGCAAGATATTCAGAATTCTGAAGTTGCATAGAAATTGTAGTAATTTTGATTTAAAATTTCTTTCATGTGATTCTAGATTTGTAATTCCCAGACATATGTATAACCCACGTTGATTTAGGAATGGATCAACCTGAGTCACTACAATATTCCTCTTTCGATATTCTTAACCCTATACTCGAATCTGAGATACTGAGACTTAGTGAAACTAGTCAGATTTATACTAAAGCTGTATAAGTTATAAATACTTTATGCACATTCTATATCAAAAATATTATTTGACAGTTCATAATACTGAAGATGATCCCATTTTTATTATGGCATTCAATGGGTGAGAGTTGATCATACTTCTAGGGAAAACACTTTCATATCATTATGATCGAAGTTATTCTTTCCTTCTAAGAACAAACTAGAGATTCTAGAGATAATACCACGCTCAGTTTTTCTAGCTCTTTAAAATATGTTTTATCAAATTCAATTTCAATGAACAACTTATTAACTCTCTGGCCTCTATTTTAGCATATATTTTTTACCTTCCATTGGGAAGTTTTAGCAATCCAAAGAATATGAATGAAAAATACTAAATCCTGACACAGAAACTGAATGTTAGCAGGAGACAACACATCTTTTGAGCAGCAAGTTTATCAAATTTCATTATCTGCTCCAGTATCCTGAGCAGTCTTTGTACTCGTGCAGGAAATCTGCTTTGCCACGGATCAGTTACTTTCTCCATTCTGTTTTGTCTTCTTTGGTCGCTGCTACAAAAAATAGGAACACAAAAAGCAAGTTTTCCTCCAGATTTTGTCCCATCACAAAAGTTCATTATCAAGCGTTAGGCAAAAATTACATCGCACGTACCTTTTTTTATTATTGGTGTGTTAAAGCAGTATTCATCCCTTGACCTTCCTTCGGTAGCTGTATTTACCTTCTCGTCGAATAATTAATTGTTAGGGAATTCTTTACAAAAATGTAAGCATCACAATATGCGGATTTTTGTTCTGGAAGGATGAGCTAAAATCGGACAGCAAGGCTATTTTTCGTCATTGTTATATTGTTTTCTTGCAATAAATATTGTACCAAACGACCACTTGACATGAGGTCAAAAGCTGTCGACCTCTGGTGTACGTTAGGAAAGAATGGCAGAATTTCCAAACAATGTATGATGCAAGTCAAACACCGAAAAGAAAACTCCACACTTAATCCGCCGTCAGACATGCATAAAGTTTCACTAATCCTCACATCGTTCCATCCTCTGGATAATATTGCTTTTCCACTGGGGTAAAGTTGTTTCTGCTCTATGAAATTCGGAATTGTTTCCGATCCACCCCTAGTGGACAGTCGTATCAGGAGGAATAGTATCTTTAAAAAAACACCATCTTTAATATAACGATTTTCTTCAAATCTTCACAATCCATCCAGAACTTTCGTAACGTTACGGTAGAAAGAGCATGTGCTATTGCTGAAAGTTGCGCCACCGTTTGCATTTGACAAATGTGACTGTATTCGTGTTTGTGAACATAATAAAAACAAAAAAAAACCCACAAGTGTAAACAAATTCAAAACAACCACAAGAACCAATTTTCTTTGTACCGAGCGTGTGGTGCTGTGTGCGAACAAGAAAAACAAAGACCTCAAAATTAAGTCCAAAATGAGGCGCGTCTTTTATCTGGAGCGCGACAAGAAACGAGACTCCACGATGCTGGACGATTCCATTATCGGCTTACGGTACAGGGTAGGTACAGCAGGCAGATGCGTAGCCGTAGCAACGGAAAACCCGCGTTCGATGTTTTAAAAATAGTTAATTACGTATAAATTATCCTTTTTTTTTCGCGCGTTTGCTCCTCTTTGCTGTCCTGGTGCATTATCGACGTTTTGTTCTGTGAGAAGTTGCTGGAAGCTTTTCTAATATTCTCTTTGTTCACTGTTCAAACGTACACCTACCTACAGCGAAACAATAGATAATAACCCTTCATTTAATAATAGATCAGTTGGTTTCGACAGAAAGGGAGAGAAAGAGAGAGAGAGAGAGAGAGAGAGAGAGAGGATTATGTCCATCATCTCTCTTTTGTTCGGTACAATACTATAGTTTCTTCAAAACTTATTAGTGTGCCAGCACCAACCCCCTGCAAGCACTCTCTCGAATTATTCCAGGTGGATGTGTAATTATAAATTTGTAATTACACTTCCAGAATTTGACATTTGCTAAATCTTTTCT
>KI423851.1:12703-23193 GCA_000473375.1 Anopheles culicifacies | reverse complement strand
AACCCCTTTGCTTAATAAAATGCTTTAAATTCATTGTGAAATTTTAAAGCTTACTGTTACATTTTGCCCAAAAATAAACATAATCAGGTATATCAGGAAAAATTAAAAATATATTCTTGTAATTTTTACATTATTGAAAACATTTTTCTAGTCAATTTTATCAATAATTATCAGAAAACCAGTGGTCCTTTAATTATGTTGCGGACTGAAGTAATTCCATTGTAAAACCAATGTGCCTAATATTATCATTTATCTTGGACTTTTCTTTTGCTTACACCTTTGTTTTGCATTATTATTTTAGAGACTTTTTTTGCTATTACAATTCTATTGTTTTGTTCTCTACTGTTCCGTTAGATAAACATTTCTCTCTGCATTAGATTGGCCGTGAAAGTAAAGCGATCCATCCACCAGGAATGATGGATCCCTTCGCGCATTCGCCGTATAAAGTAACAGCTTCTTCACACTGTTGAATAATAATAGCTAAAGTGCGCAGTGCTCTTTTACTAACGTCCCCAGACAACCGGAGAAACGTTCCGATCACGAACCAAATGCGAGACAATTCAACCTGTCGAAAGGAAACATACACCCACGGAACGTAGCACAATACGTTCGGTCGATAGATTTAAGAGCTGCCGTACATTGGCGAAGGGATGGACGAAAACATTTCGATTAAGATTTCGTAGGAGATTATGTTACATAAGAAGGATTTTACGTGCATTGAAAGGCTGGGGCTGTGGGAAATAGTGCGTCTTGTACGTTTGGTGAGTGTCTTTTGTTGCACTGGGGAGGCTTTTAGTACACCGAGCGCCGTTACAAGCAACAGTAATCCCAGAAGCTAGGAAGCTACTGTGCCTCAAAAAAAGGACAAGCAACGCTGCACCAGGGTAAGAGCAATGGCCCTGTGGGAGCACACCATACCGCCTGTTTCGTCGGAACATACACTGCGCCGTGGCTTGTTCTGCACCGTGGCAACAAATCTCTGCTGAAATGTGAATCTCGCATACCTTTTAGGCAGGCAGATAATGTAAGGATTGATAAAAGATTGATTGATTGATACTATACTTGTTGTCAATGCGGGTTTTCCTCGTGCGTAAAGCGAAACCGGCCACCGCCGATGACCCGAAATGAGGGTTGTCCATTCTTGGCTTGTCAGCGATGATAAATTGGTCGGTGCTGAATTGGTGCGTCCTCCCATCATCGATATCTTCCCACAGAAGTGTTTGCGGTGATGCTGGGGCTGCAAATTACATGCAGGATTTAATTCATCTGCATTCCCAAACAAAGGCAACAAATGTTCTTTGGTCAGAAGGGCTGTAGAACGTAGCAATTTCTAGAGGAGCTCCTATTGTCCGAGAAGATTTTGCATTTTTTTTTCTTTGTCCTTTTTATATAAACCAAATATGGCCATATAAATGATGCAGAATATGACAGTAATTCCTGATCAATCTTGATTTGGAAACATTTTGGATATTTTTTTTACGATCAGCCTGAGTGCCATTAAAAACCTTACACTCATGTCTCTATTCGCCACTTGTAGTATTTCACAAGATTTTCTTTATTAAGTTTATGCCTTCTATTTATCCGTGTAGTATAGTATTTCACCAAATAAAGTAAAGATATCTTTACGATTGAATCCTCCAACATTACTGATCTCATATACTTTACAACCTACTATCTTCCACTAATAGATAATCCATTTCACGTGCTGCCACAAATGGAAACCTTAACTTCACTGCATAAAACTACAACCAGCATCACAGCAAAGACTTGGTAGCGCGTGGTTTAACTGCTCTGGAAAGGAAAGGAAAAACAAAATTAACCGGAAAAAAGCATCCCAGTACAATCCATCTATTTATCTAATGAATTACTTATCTGGATGTTATCCTATTGCATCGCTAAAAACGATCGTCTAGTACGGGATTGGTGTAACGGTCTTAGCATGGCTCATCAATTTTCTTCATGCTGTCTCCACTGTCCGGACCGAATGTCCATCGTAACCAACATGGTCGTAAAGTTAAAGTACGATGTATCGTTTAACTACATCGTGACAGTGAGAGAAGCTGACCAGCGATACAAGATCGATTCAAACCAAATTGTTAACTACAACTAGCTTCAACTTAATATAAAAAGATACTTTGCTTCTTTTATTTATTTCACGAACAAATTACTACAATTTTTACCCTTTTCGCATTGCAAAAGCAACACTTTTCCCTTCGAGTAAGAAGAAGATGTATTTCAGTCTAATTCAACAAATGTCCTACCAATCCCACCAAACCCATCTGGCAGATCAATGGACAATTAAAAGATACAGCAAGCACGTGAATGTGAATTGGTAGCATCGTTTGCGACAAACCAGAACGGACTGATCCACTTTCGCTACATGACACAAAATCACATCACATCACGGGTCTGTTTCGTCGTTTTGCGTCGGGCAACGGCCCAAACGTTGAGATCGTTGATACGCCGCGACACACGGCCGTACGCATACACTTATTTCAATCCTTCGCTGCCAGCACGGACAAAAACTAATCTACACCAAATGTCCTACAAGTTAGAGACAAGGTTCAGCAAACTGGCCGCTTGTGGCTGCCAGCATTTCGTGGTGCGACAAACCCGACCGGTTTACGGGGAGTAGGTACGGGTACGGGTAAATCCGCAAAATATTGTCCCTCCACGTTCATGAATCCTTGCCGAGAAGCGATTCCGCACGACCGCGAACGCGATAGGATACGCACTCAGATGTTATCAACGAGTTCTCCCGCTCCCGAACGCGTCACTATCGCTCACATGCTCATGCCACAGGAAATCCTAACGGCCTCGGAAAGGATATTTCGGATTCGGCCCAGCCATCACGTCTCAGTTGAGGACGAAGACGAACAACGGTCCAACCCTCCCATCAAACGGCGACGTAGGGATTGTCACGGATAATGCCACTGGATGGTGGTAAATCGGAGAAGGGTGCAGGAGCAAAAAAATGGCCACTCGTACATCCCGAGAACGGATTACGATTTAACGCACGACGCGCCATGCCTTCGATGTGTTGTCGCACCATGCCTACATATCCTTGCTCGTGCGGTGATTCGGGCTCGTAAGATGCTGACCTCTCGCCCCCAGAAACGACCGCAAGCGAAAAAGGATGGAATTTGTTTAATTTAATTAGTGGCCAGAAGCATTCCTCGGATATTAAAGCCTTCGGTAGTATTAGCAATAAATTATAAGCTTGTTGTCGTCGTTTGTACTTCGACCGTTTGTGTTTCTGTGTCCCGTAACGCACAAACACCCATTAGCCGGACGGGTAGGGGTTTTGGTGCGGTAAACGGCCACCAGCCGCTCAGTAATGTTACGTCCATCCGTCGGGGATGGATGTCGTCGATGTTTTGATAACAACTTAATTAATAATCTGGAAGTGAATTTGAAGAAATGACCTTGTTTATCTTCTGCTTCAGCTTTCCCCCCTGGCGCTCACAATTGCGTAAGCCTTGACCGTAGGAATGCCACTGGTCGTCCTGTATGGCTTTGCGTCACCGAGGCTGGCAGGCTGGACGGTAGCAAAATAATAAATGTGGTCCTCTCCGGGACAGTGGTCATGCATTTTCTACATTCCAGTGGAATGAAACTCTCAAGAAAAACCTTTCGCCCGTACCGGTCACTTGTCTGAATGTCGTAAGGGTTCTAGGGAGAGTTATGTGGAAAATCACATAAAACACGGAGAGAGGGTAAAGATTGTCGTCGGAAATAAAGCGCCCCAAGGGTTAAGGGATGTGCGTATTTGCTTGATGGGAATTGTTTAATTTCGACCGTTATTATTCACTACATGTTGAATGATGGTGAACGTTACGTAGGAGTAATGATACTTAGGTAATAACACTTAGGTGGATTAATTTATCAACGACTGAAGTTTTAATGAATTCAGATATATTTGCAAAAAAAAAATACTATTAACAAAGTTCACGAAGAACAACAAAGGTTTATATATCATTCGCTAGTCCTTAAAATCTTTTTCGATCCAAAGCATCCTCATAGGCCATCAATCCATCACCACCATGATGGATCGTTCGTTTTCCCCCGATTGCTCTAGAGCTTCGTCCTAATCCATCCCAACCTATCGTGGATCGGTAACGGCAGCGAATCATCCACGCATTCGATGCCTGTATTCATATATTACCGAAACGATGTGCCAATCATCTCCACATTCTACAATGGACCGATCCGCTAAAGATGCTCCCTTTGTCCGTGAATGACGTAGAAAACATTCATTACCTGCCCGAAATCGTTTTCAATCCTAGCCAATAGGTTCTTCCAGTAGAATCTTCACCAACTGGTCGTCTTGTGGGTGCCCTGATTACACTGACGTAACCGCAAAGGTGGACAACAGCCTGGGAGAGGCTACCAGCAATACAACTCAATTTACAGCTGCAAAATGAATCGTCCAATACCAGAGTTCGTCAAAATCAATTTATCACCATCGAAAAGGCCTAGACAAACCCGAGGCACCAAAAATACAAAACATTACGAGCGCTCTTCGTATGGGGCTCTCCGTTGGTATAAAATGTTTGTAAGCGGCAACCGACAGAAGAAAAAAAAAGTAAACCAACCGGACCGCCAGAACCGTGGCCACTTTATCGGAACCTTTCCATCAAATGGACCGTAGCGGCATTGTTCGGGAAAAGGATTTTCTTTCAAGTGTAAATTAATCATTCTGCCGTCCAGCCTTTTGCTACGATGTCTTAGTCCACTTGCCGCCTCCCTTCTTAACACGTTGTGCATCTTACGGGCTAAGGGTTATTCTTCATTGAATGGGCCAATACAACCCATACAGCACACAAAAATACACTCAAAAAAAAAAAGAAAACATAAAAAACAACATCCTCACACCGGCTATGAGAAATTGAATCCTCTTTATTATCACCGGCCAAAAATTACCATTTCTTTCGCTACCAAATGGTCAGCTACCGGCACCGAATCACACCTCGCACAAAAACTTATTGAATAAAAAAGATATTACTCAATATCTACGCAATCCCTTGTTCCATCCTTCCGCAACGGCATCGATACGGTACCGTTTCCGATACCCGGTTCCTTTGTCATCTAACACGGGAAAGTTCATCGGAAAATTCCTCCGCTCGGGTTATATAGTGACAAACAAGAAAAAAAAACACACACACCAAATCACGAACCAACCCATGTTGGGTACGCAAAACAGTAATAAAATTCGACGGTGTCCCGAAACACGGAACATCCTTCCGGAAACCTATGAAGAGCAATTGGCGACTGGTGCTACGGGATGCATGGTATGGAAGTGGGGCGTAAGATCGGAAAAGGCCAATCGGATGCAAACAAATGAGAAGCAAAAAAGTTTTCCCCAAAACCATTTTACCGTTTCCGTGTCTGGGGGTCTTAAAAATAAGTCATTTTTTATTTCCTCACTACCCACCCGTAATCACCTTGCATTGGGCCGGAGTTGGGGAAAATAGGCTAGGGATCCAGGCCGACAAGGATCGCCGACATTCCCTGACCGCCTTGGTACTGAACCATTATGGAAAGGATGCTTGTTTTTCTTTGGTTTTCTTTTGCGATTTTATTGAAAAAGAAGAACTGCATTATCTCGATGTCCTTTCCCTTACGCGACCTAGGATGGCCTCATTTTATATTGCAATACTTTCCCTTCCAAGAATCAATGTTTCAGATAAATTTTAAAATTGAATTGCAAATAATCAAAGGCTTACAGTGGTCAGTTTTGTAGATCAATATGGAAAACAATCTAAATACAACGATAACTAACACAAAATACGATACAAGTCATTCGAATTCCTCCATCTTCAACAAACGTGGCGACATTACAAAACATTAACCGGTAGTTTGCCAAAATGTCAAGTTTTAAATTTTCAATTTAATTACCACTTAATTCATTTCATACAAAAATATCACGAATTCTTTATCATCAGAGCTCAACAGCTTCATGTTGCATTTTATCAAACAACACAACATACTTCTCCAACGACTAGCAACAATTTGAACGCATGCGTCATTTTCCTCCCAAACACGTGCTTACCACGCCAAGCATCAACGAACACTCCGAATATTTGAATCGTGCCCTCACGCAACTGCTCGACTTTTTCGATCACTTTTGACAGCTGGCCGAAGCGCGGCCGTCAAACCGATCAGCTGTGTTTATTTACATACAGTTCGTATCGAAAGTTTATTCCCTCTCTTTGTGATGCGTAAGCATCTCGTTTGTTTTGTGGAAAAAGTGGATAAAAAGGTGACGAAATCGTCATGGCCACATCACAGATGATGGCTGTTACGCTGCTTACCAGGGCCATCGAGTACGATGTCGTTGGCCGCAAGCTGGAAGCACTCAAACTCTATGAAGATGGGATCGAATCGCTGCTCAAAGAATCGAAAGGTGACGCATAACAAGAATCACGTCGTATGACTGGCCGTATGAATCATCCTAACCGCTGACCGGGCTACCCCGCTCGTATGCTACATCATTGCAGCTGAAACAGATCCGAAAAGAAAGCAACACTACCAGACAAAAATTCTCGAATATATGAACCGAGCCGAACAGGTGAAGGAGCTGGTAACGCGCTGGAAGAGCAAGGGTGTGATAAGTGACAAAATTCACATCGTCGAAGGTACCACCGGATACAGCTACAGCAGAATCTTTGGCAAATATTTGACCGATGGCGTGCACGAGGTACTGATCGAGGAACCGTACGTGCGGGATCATTATCAGGTGTGCAACTTGGTTATGTTTTGCGAATTGGTGGTCAGCAGCTGCCGGAACGTGAAGTACATTCAACTGCAGACGGTTAAAGATGCCAAAAACAACAACGAGCAGGGTCGAGCATTCGAAACGCTAAAGGAAAGTTTACATAAGCATGCAGTTAAGTTTGTGGTCGAATATTCCGAACACATGCACGATCGGCAAGTGATGTAAGTGTGCTTTTGATGATAATCAATGCTGTAGGATTTTGAAACACGGCCGCTTTGTCTCATCTCTCTGCTTACAGACTTAGCAATGGCTACGTCATTAAGATTGGCCGCGGACTGAACTACTTCAAACCGTCCCCAAGTAAGTACTGTCTCGGTGCATTCAACTACCATTTCCGGGAGTGCCGGGAAACGAACGTGGACGTGTTTTACTGTCCGGAGAATAATAAATCATGACTTGAATGGACGCATCGGAAATTTGATGAGCATAAGTAAAAAAAGCAACGTATTTAAGCGCACAAATAAACAAACCCCCACCCACTGAGTTACGCCACTGTGTTTGTGCACGCTGTGTCCGAAAGCTCATCAAGGAGCACTCCACTAATTGCCATCTCTAAACGCTGCAGAGATTTTTTCTCAAGTGTTCTTTTAGTGAATGGGAAGTTGGGTTGTGTTTTTTTTCTCTCTCCATGCGCTCGCTCTTTGGTGTATGTTATTTGTGTCGTTCACTCATCTTTCGCTCCATTCGGTTGTTCGCGTTCGATCGATGGCTCTTGGCAGAAGTTGATTTTTCGTCCTTCGGTTGGCTCATTAATTCGCCATTTCTACCGACCGTCGTCCTGTCAGCTTGTCTGCTCATTCAACGCTGTACAGCAAAACGTTCAGATGGACACTTTTAGGGGCTTTTTTTCTCTCTCTCCTTATTTTGGTTTGCTCCAAGGCATAAGCAGCAGTGCTACTTCCCGCCAAGAACCTGTGTGCCAATCCGCACTGCAGTGGCGATTGTTTGTGTAATAATTCATAACTAATGACTAAAGTTGATTGAACAAACTCTGTCAGGGCCGTCGAAATTGGAGCTTCTTTTCTCGGCTTCGTTCGAGTATTTGTGCTGGACAAGTATCTTGGTTCATTGGTCTCATTTAATGGACAAAAATTCTATAAATTATTGAAAATCCTGCTAAAAATCATACTTACACTAAACATCTAAATATTTCAAATTATCAATCGACAAACGATTAATAAATATAAAAAAAATCCTATGCGTTTATTTGATAAATTTGATTTATGTTAAGAAAATGTTTTACTTAAGCGACAGGAGGATAGACCGAAGGGATAAGATGTTTCCCTACTATGAACCATGCTGGCACGAAAAAGTGCCGCAAACGAAAACAAATTCATTAATTACAAACGCAAACCGTCCCAACGTTCTACTCGGCACTCACTCAAAGTTTGCCTTCCGGCCTAGTATTGGTCAGTCAGTACTGTTCGGGACATATTTTTTTCATTCTACAATTATCAATTCTTAAGGCCGGCTCTGTTCTGCTTGGCAAAGACAGTAATGAATCATGACAACGAGTTACAGTAAACAAACTTCTCGTAACCATTCAGTGCTGGAAAAACATTTCAATTACAAGGTACAAAGTTTTCTGTGAATGATTTATTTTTGAATTTTAAAATGACTCCGGTTTTTCCTCCATTAGCTCTAAATGATTTAATGCTTTTTTCACTTTATAACAGTTAATTTATCTTTCTTTTTTATTAACATTCTAACGGATATCGAATGAACAGAACAATAATTTATCGCAAAACATTAAAGCAATACTAGAAACATCTCAACTTAAACATAACGTGCATACGTGCTTACGATATGGTTTGCTCCCGATGACAGAAACGTGTGCTCACCGGCCTGATTCCTGTACTGATTCAGCGAGGTCGCACTAACACACCGCATATCCATACGCTCCCCTATTCGAGCCGCAATTTCACTCGTAAAGTCTGCGCTTACCACCCTAAATCGTAGTGATTTTCCTCGTGCCAACTGAAACTCCATCAGCTTCTGGCCAATGGCACGGCGTCGGAAATGTGGCTCCACCGCCAACACGAACACATGGTACGCACGGCGCGATCGGAATCGACCACAAACATCTCCGGTGTGCTCGAGATGTGCAAAGAGTCGTAACATTTCCGACCACTGGCGCGTACCCGCTGTTGGGACCAGCACTAGCAACTCGTCCGCCGTGTTCGGTTTTACGCAGCGTGCGATCGTTACACCAACGATCGTTCCATGCTCCTCTTCGATCGCCAACGCTACCATACCCTGATGAACGAAGGACAGCACATATTGGATGTGTTCCTCCGATGGTCCGACCGTGGGTTGGTTCTCTTCCAGGTAGGAGCACGTGAGAAGTTCCTCGGGGAAGTAAAACGACAGCAGAGCTTCCCGGATGCGATCACATTCGCTCGGTACCGCTATGCGGTACAAGATCTTGGGAAATCCTCCGTTCATTTGGCAAACAAACACACAAACACAAGACAGCCTGTCACCTTTATCCCCCTTTTTCCTCAACGGTGTATCATTTCCTCCGAGATGATTACCAAGAAAAATACGTTGCAGCACTGCAAGCAACAGCTGGTTACTGATCAACGTTTCAGCTGGTTGGAGTCGAATTCGTTCGATAACATGGCGCCTAATCTTTTCCCTTTACATGCCCTTACAGTTGGGGCAATATTTTCGTTCCAGTGTTGTTGCATCGAATCGTGGTGTAACGTGTTTCGCGTAGGGCTCTTATCACTAACGAGCTAGGGCAACACGAAAGCGATCGTTTGCTAAAGAAAAAGTATTGTAATAAAAATATGTTACTTCAACAGTAAGTAATAATTAGGTTTTACCGCAGCTTTAATTTTCTATAAAAAGATTTTAATATATTTTATAAATAAAATGTAGCATTATAAGCTATGTCTAAAGTACACCTAAATGATTTGTTATTTTTTCGTAAAGGTCGCCTTTATACAAAAAATCGTAAGTTTGGATTATAACACAAATTACTGTAAAAAAGGTAGTCGTAATTTTTCGTATCTTTCCCTAAAGGTACAAGTTTGCACCAGGTGGTATTTTGCATCGATGATTGATAAGCAGTACAAGTCTCACTTGTTTCACCCTTCAATATAGTTCTCCACCCTTCCGCGCACTCCTAGTACACTAGATCCAAAACCTAGTCGCTGGTCAACACAAAACAGCTGACAGAACGCAAAAATGCGAGCAGTAATATACGACTTTGTTAAGCATAAATAGAAAGCAATAACATAATTTTAAAATACATTTTTACAAACCATTAAAACTTCATGCTCTTACTTACTTAATGTAGGACAGCTCAAACAGTATTAATTTATATTACTCCTTAATATTTTTGTTGATATCTAGTTAAAACAGTAATTTATGTAATTTAATTAATCGCTAAAAGAAAAAAAAATGATTAAAACAATTGTAAAACTTTAGAATTGTAAAATAAGCAGGCAAACTTATTTCAATTTCCATAAAATGTTTAATATACAGAAGATAGTACGACAAATCAAATATTTATGAATGGCAAACTATACCACCCCATTGCATTCCAAAAATCAGTACGGCAAGCTTTGTGCTGTTGTTTGTAATATAACTCAATCTTCTAGTAAAGGAACTTAAGAAATATGTTCTAGTGAATATGACTTCATGGCAGTGTATACTAATGACATATCAATAACTTCGTCATGCCCCAGTAAACTTTACAATATTA
>AXCM01004879.1:0-19397 GCA_000473375.1 Anopheles culicifacies | reverse complement strand
ACACACACACACACACAAGTGCAGTGCACTAGACGCTTTACGCCTTGCTGTGACTGGCCAAGTGAAAGGCAAACCGAATAAGTGCACGAAAACTTGAACCAACTAACCTGCTCGTCGTCGAATACACGCGAATGCACGATGAATACCGCATCATGCAATTTTTATAACTAACATCGGTACAAAAAAAAATCGCGTGTCAATGAGAAGAGGTGGGAGAGAGAGAGAGAGAAAGAAAGAAAGACGAAAGATAAGTTTCGAACCCGGTCCAACAGGTTCTGGAACTGGTTTCCCCGGTACAGTTTACTACTGTAGCGCCCTCGCCTGTAAAGGGCTAACGGACCCTGCTGTTTCTGGCCTCATTCGAATGCACGAGAACCTGTGCATGGACAGTGTCTAGCAGAGTTTGTTTTCTGTGGTGGTTCGGTGGAGAAAACTGCATCCAATCATTCGCTTCCAATCGCAAATCTTAGTTCCAAGCGTACGTCTCATACCCACCGGGAGAAAACTGGTCCAAATTAGGCCAACCGGTGGACAACTTGAACATGGTACAGACCGGTACAAATCCCAGATTCCCAGGGAACGGAGTAGTTGGTTATATTTGCATTGCTGACAACATTTTATCTTGTATCATTCTTGATAATATTATTTAAGTGTCCTAATTTTTTTCTGTTGAACAAGCTTATAATATAAGCTTATATAAATTAATTAATCATCACCTCAATTCTCAGAATAAAGATAATGCTTCAGCGACTTCAACGGTCATCAAACACAGAACGGAACGTCTATAAAAAAGGAAAATCTTCCAAGAAATCTACTGGCAGATAAAACCAACCTTCTTAAAATGTTATCGTTAAGAATTACAATCACTCAATACGAAGTTCACCATCTGGTCTGTGGGACAATAACAGAGGTTATTTCATTTTCAAATGCCACTCCCGTCTGAATCATTTATTGCCCAAGTCGTCCCAAACAAAGACCTTGTGCAGAAGGTAAACGCCAAAATGGCTCAGATTTGGTTGAAACTTTTCATTTTCTCTTGCCAAACCTGTTTCGAGCCGTGCATAAAAACGCGCGTGTCCCGGAATGTCTCGATCGTGCGGAAGAATGAACGCTCCGTGTCCACACGTAGCGGTAAACTATGTATCCAAAGGGACGATACCAAAAAACCCACTCACACACAATCTCTCTCCACACGTCTGAGGTACTTCCTTCATGTTTGCTTTCTGCAAGAATCCGGTTTATTCGCGTGACCCAGGCAATCAATGGGCGGCGGAAGGGATGGATGGATGGATGGTTGACCACCTTTCTAAAATTCGCTTCTGCTGCGCTGTTTGTATGTGTACTATTTTAACAATGTTGGATCGCGACGATCGCACCGACGAACACGGGGTACGCTTCTGACCATCTATCTCCATTAAAAACAACATTCATTCTCGTTCAATTTTGGGGTTCTCCATTAAAAACTCCCTCTGCGATGGAATACAGACGCTGTACGATGGTGTGTAAAGCGCGTGATTACATCCACTTCCATACTGCTGTAACCTTAGGTTCCGTTTGGAGAACCGCTAAGGGAAGTAAACGCCAGAAGCGCGGAAAAAGGCAACACATACTGCATTTGATTCGGAACTCAAACCCAGGAGCAGGAAGGGTAATGAAAAGCGAGTCCGGCGGGAAAATTAATAATGTTAAGTTGAGAGCTGTAGTGTACACCATTTGCCCATATTACAATCCGAGCTCTTGTATATAGTATGCAGGTGTGCCAACAGCACCATCCAATTCCCATCCCCCATTCGGTTAAAATTTGTCTTTCCCAGGTGGATAATGCACTGTTAGGAGATAGAATGATTATTCGGTGTAGTAGGCGACGACTCTATACAGCCGTTACCATGTCATCCCCGTACAAAACATTCAATCAATACACAGTGGAGGGGTCTGATTCAACTCTGACTCACATCGCTAGGTTATTCTGTTTGTAATGTGCGATTTTTTTTCATGTAGTATGTGTGTAAATCCGTATCGTGGCGTAGCTGATCATCATAGTCGGCGCGTTGATTAATATGGATCGCACTTTGCAACTACACTTGTACATCTTGTACACAACATAAACTATAGCAAACCGAAGAGAGGACTATTTGTTTATGACAGTTTTAATGTATCACTTATTTATGCATTTCGGTTGAAATTCTGAGAAAGATAAAAGAAACAATTGTAACTTCCCGTTAACTCTCGCTCAGAATAAACATATTACCTGAGACTTGAGAGAACCGCAACTATGCGGATCATAAAAACCTATCCACCTCTGTGTTTGAAATGTTATAAAACTATTTAAAGGGATATAATCCCTGGGAAGTTTACCTGCTAAATTCACCACATATACACACCCAAGATAGAATGTATCGAATGCGGAAAACGCAAAAAAAAAACAAAATGATCGAACGAAACACACAGCCCAAAAGGATGTCTCCGGTGCACCCTTCGAGTGTTGTTACGTTTCTTTTCCTTCTTCCGCTACCTCTACAAGCCGCTGCAGGGTAAACCGTTGTCAGCTGATAGCTGATTGACGCGTGGATGGTGACCGGGACTTGTAACAGCTGCATGTAAACGTACATGGCCGTACGAAGGGTGACACAGAAAATGGAGAGGGTAGAGAATTGATCCGTGTTGCGCCATCCTTTCCCTTGGCCGACGGCAAAACCGTTAGGTCTGTCCTCAAAACACCCCCACGCTCCTGTGTGATGGTGGTGGATTGTTGCACGTGCACGTCCTTGAACTTGGCAGCGGACGGAGCGACGGCGAAGTGGTACGGACGGTTTGGTGGTTGTGTGGTAAACTGCTGATATATAGGTTTGCATCATCGCGCAATTTATAAAACCACCTTTGCCGCAACACCATACCTAATAGCGTATGTGTGTGAGTATTTTACGTATGGTTTGTGTTTTTGTCCCAAAAGCTACATCAGCAAATCAAAGCTCAATTAAGGCTGTTCCCATATACGCTATCATTTGGGATTGATACGCGTTACGGCAAGGTGAGATTCTTCTGCCATGAAAGTTACAACATTCGCCTTGTTACATGACTGAAAGTTTTCAGAACAATTAATAAAACGAAGAATTATCTTTCACACAACACATTAGGAAAAAAAAACGCATGGAAAAGAGGATGTGAAAAACATATCTTAAACAAAAATAATCAAAAACTAAAGGCTCCAACCAAAAACCATCCCAGCTTGATTATACTCAACTCAATATCTCAACCGATGTTACAGAAGTGTTATTTCTCCAAATACCTTTAAATGCAAGCGTTTCATTTTTGCCATACTACCAAACCCGAAGTACAAAGAATTTTACCATTTTTAACAATAGGAACATAATAAGGATCAAGAGGTAAAAAAGAAAAAGGAAACAATCCGATGTATATTTACACATTTTGCATCAACGCACACACACTTCTGCAAATGTCCTTTTTTCCTGTTCATATTCCAGATACGTGACGGGTAGAAACAAAAAAAGGATCCCGTTTCTTTTTTCTTTTGCGAAACGGAGGCTTTGAGTCTAGCGAGGAAACGCGGCGTTGCCTCTTGTAACGGTGAACATACTACGTCTTGAACAACACACAAACACACAGCCACACTTTTACCCAGCTCCAGAGTTGTTTACCAGTTGGGATAAGGATTTCTTTGGGACTTAAGGAAAGTGTACAACAGAAAAGTGCGCGTAGGACTAGAAGTAATCAAGGAATGGTTTTTTCTTCCTTTTTTATACACTACATCCACCAACTACACTTACCCAGAGCCTTGAATGCGGCAGTATCGAAGGATGCAGTTCGCACCGGATGCTTATCCTTGTAGCTGGGCTGACGGTCCGGCACGAAAGGTACGGCCGGTAGTGATTCGCCACGTGTCAATGGTGGCCGCTGAATGGCAACGGTCGGATCATCCGCACCACGTTTCGCACTGCCAGTTGGACCTTCCATCTGATGGTCATCATCGTCCGGTGGTGGTCGCTTCAGATTCACCGAAAGAGCCGGCGGGACTTGCTGACGGCCTGCACCGTGCGGGGCCATATGATGCGGTGGAATATGCTGCTGCATTCGGGCACCTGCCCTCACACTGGCAATGTCGTGTGGTTCGTGCTTCGGTGTGAAGTCCACCAGCGTCGGTCCGTTCGGACCCGTTCGAACGGAATAGTGATGGGGTCCGGCGGCCGTCGGTACCGATCGGTGTGACAGTTCACCGTTCTCGTGCCCACGTTTGCCACTGCTGCTGCCACTGCCACCGCCCGCACCAGCACCACTAGCAGCCGAATGAATGCGCTTCATCTGGCGAGCCGTGTCCAGGACCAGCTCGATTCGGTCCGCGCCCTCATAGTTGACGCACCCACGACAGACTGCCTCAGAAAAGTCGTGTATCATAGCCCACGGCATGCGAGGCAGATCGCACAGGTAGCAGTGTTGCCTTTTCGCTTGTACCGACATTTTGATCAGCGTTTTTCGGTTTCGGTTGGGTTGATTCTGCTCTGCACTTCCTTACACTTTCTCTGTCTACAAAAATTCACCACACGCACGAAACACCCACAGCGAGTGATTCCACTTATGCTTAGCCAAACCGTGCACCGTTTGTTACTACTAGATGACGCTTTGATTGACAGTGAAGTGTCATCGTTTATACCAACCCGTCGGTAACTTCGTTTCCCGACGCAAGCACAAACTATCCCGACGTAGACAACGCGTAGCTGTGGGAAAATTTATTTCTTCTTGTTTACAACAATCTTCGTAGTGTGCTGTTTTAGTACACTATTTCGCGTTTACATCGAATTTCTTTCAAACATCCGTCGGTAGTTGAACATCGAACTGCACATACAAACACTTGAGTTTTGCTAACCAAATACATCAGAAGTGGATGTTACAGTGCAATTATGTTGCGAAAATGTCGCTATTTTCTTTTCCATAAACGACAAACTCACTTGCTTCGTACACTGTGGCAGGTATGATATGCCGACGGTTAAATGCAGTTCGCCTGAGTTGGATGGTACACTCTCGGGTTAAACTCAGCTGGCTTGTTCTAACGAGTAGATTGATTTTGTTTTTAAACTTCACGGCTTCCGCATACAATTTTCTGCTCACTACTAAGGGCACCAATTAATGCAGCTTTAGATCTGAATCACCACAAATAGCTAGTAATAGACCAAAGAGGGCAGCAGAGCCTTTCCCTTTTTTTCGGCACGCGTTGACTGTAAATTTTGCACTTCAGCCACACATTTGCTGCAAGCGTATTGCTTTTCACGATTTAAATGAACCTTTTCAGCTACGCACTCCGTTATCGATATTTGGAACAACGATCACACTCGCTCCACTATATGCACTCCACTTGTGCTGTTGCCGCCTATACGCTTCTGCGAACTGCACAATAAAACTTCTCCGTGCGCATTACGCAAATAAACACGGTTGAGCGCGATGAGACACTATCAAATTTTTGTGGTACTGAATTTTGTATTTCACCAAACTGTATGCACCCAGAATGTGTAGAGAAACTGTAAAATCTCTGCGAGACGTACGACAGCAGAACGACGTTGTGCTGCGACCGACGAACACAAACAAATGCGCACCATTTTGGCCAACAACCATTTTACCGCCGCGGACGAAATGGTGAAAGAGAAAACGGCGACCGTCATGCTATGCGAGAGCGAGATACCCAATGCAACGGTAAAGTGTGTTCACCAACACACCAACACACGGCAGCAAACTCTTCTTCTCGTTCGCTTCGTAATTCGTGTTTTGCTCTTAGCGGGCGCTGACACAATCTCGCCTATGTGCTGACGGGCCGTACTGTCAGTGGGCTAAGGGAAGGGACATCGTAGTCATGGGAGCAGGCGCGGATGAAAAGTGGTGAGATAATCGAAAGCATTGGCCGTCACCCGACGGCAGAGGCAGGCCCTGGCTAACCATCCTGCCCGATTCCCGACCCCGCGCACACTTCACGCACACTCGCACGCACTTTTCCTTTCCATTCCATCTACAAACAGCTATGTATTGGGGTGTATTGTGTACGTGTTTTGCTGTGTGCGTACGATTCGCTCGCGTACTAAAGGTAGGAAGAGCGAAATGAAAGCGAATGACGTAGGATGGCGGGAAGCGGAGCTAGCGGTTTGGAACGGTGCAGCGCGACGGTACCAGAGAGGGAAACAGACCGAAATAGCATAAGAAGCGGCTGTGTCATGAGCTGTTGTATGTTTAGGGACGCAAAGGTGAAGGTTGAAGCAGCGGTGCAATGAGAAAGAGAGGTCCGTGTGTAGCGGAATGACGGCCAACAAAAAAACTAACGCGATCCACGGATGACGACGGGCGCACACAGCAGTAGCAGCAGCAGCATGGGGTTGTATGCCAAAAACATAAAGAACTAAAAACAACATTAGGCAGGCGCAAAAAACGACCCGAATACGCCGCACCACACCAACACACGTAGAGCGAAAGATATTGGAATGATTTATTTTATTCATTCATATCGACACACACCGTGACAGCACGATGGCAAGGGTTTTGTAGTGGTGTGTGAACCGTTTTTTTTCCGGGCATGTAGATTTTTGCGTTTCCGCAGAACAACAGCCCTAACAGAGGGTATGTTGCAAAAAAAAAAAATGATTCCGAAACTGTATGCTAGGAAATTGATATTTGTTAGCCTAAGAAAAGTTCCAACAATTCGTACTCGTTTGAGTGGAAAAATACTTGTTCAAGTTGTGCTGTTTGGATAATCATAACTAAGCAATTCTTCACCTCCCGACGGCTTATTAAGCACGAAAGCTAACGACGCAAAAGTTGGCCTAATCTACACACGGGTACTTCACCATAACATAGTCGCACCCTTGCCCTTCAAAAGTACATTTGTTTGATCACTTCAGACGTCTTGACCAGGGAAGGTAGAACGACAAAAACCATTGACAATATAGGAATTATCGTATGTTATCGTTACTGTTATGTGCTATTACACTTTACTTTTAAGGTACTAAAATTCTACAAAAGTTTCATAATGTCCAAAAAAAAGAGCATGGTTCCATCCAGCTTGTCGATTGAGTTGCTTGTTGTTGGATTAAATCTTCGTCTAGCACGTGCTATTCGTTGCCTTCAGCTTCTGGTTAAATTTCCCATCGTACATGATATCGTTGATAAGCTTTTGGGTGAAGTTGTTCTGTTGCTCGCCAAACGATCGTAGCTTGTGGGCGACATGTGTCCCATGTACATTCGTAGGATCATTCTGCAGGATTACGTCCAATTTCTGTCGGAATATCTCTTCTAGATCATCATTTGTTAAAGTCCCGAGTGGTTGTGATGGTAGACGAGAACTTCTGCTCCACGATTCGTCGTCTATTCTGACTTCTGAACCATCACTATCATCTGAGTCACTTTCAAGTCCGAAAACGAGAAATGGAATAAGCTGTTCTAAAGATATCTGTCTAACATGGGGCATTATTCAATTCCCTCAATCCATAAACATAATCCAGATTTGGCGTCTGTAGGTGTGTGGATTCCATCTGATCTTCTTGCTTCAACCATAGGGGATACTTGTCCAAGAAATTTAATATAGTTCAAAATACCACCAAGTCGGTTGACGCCTTGCACCCGACATAGTCGGCCGGTACCTGGTCCGGAGTGCGTTAATTTTTCGTTTAACCGTTTCCATGCTTGCCAGCGGATCAACTTCGCGGCACTTTTGCACCAACGCTTCGTAAGCTTTCTGCTTTTGGTGCTCATACTGCTTGGACTGTTGATGCCACAGGCACGGAAAACTTTTGTACAGTTCTATAAACTCTTTCACAAACTTGGGCTTACAGTTTTCATACCTTTGCATACCTCGTGTGGTTTGCGATTGAGACATTCTAAAGAAGGAAGAAAAAAACTATTCGTCTTTATTTAACAATTGCCTGGGCTTTTGTGGAAGCAAAAATTTTGCAGCATACAATCGCCGATCTCAGACCGTTTTTCATACTGTGGTGCAAAATTCTTCGCATACAAACCTACACATCTTCAACTTGCAGGAACGAGCCACACACCTTCATTCGCCTGACAGTTTCCTACTCGCTCTTTCGCCTTCGTAAACACACGCGCGCGCACACAAACGCACTCACACACACACACGCACACTCTTACTCAACAATGTGAACGGACTACAATTAAACTTTCTCATCTCGACGTCGTCTCGTCGTCATCATCATCGATTGCTTTTTTTTGTTGTGTTGTGTTGCTTCTTACTCTTCTTGCTGCACCATCAACTCCGCGAGCACAATCCCGTATTCTTCTTCACACTACGAACGGTGCGTTGTTTTCTTCTTGGTATCTGATTCTTCCTGCGAACATGCTACGACGGCGGCGCTAGCGCACTTTCGTTGCGTTACGCTAGTGTTAGTGTACCATGCCAAACCGACGCACACTACCGCAAGTGTGTACGGCTTATTAGATGCACTTCGGAAACACACACCACCGCCGACTGTTGTTCTTCGTCGTTTCCCTTCACTTTTCCGCACCTAAACAAACGTTTTTCGGAATTGTTTTTTGCCTTCTTTTTCTTCCTGCTCGCGTCGGGCTGCGCGTACTTTTGCAGGGTTGCTTCCTTTCCACTTTTTGCTGTACAGCCCGGTTGCGTTTTTTTTCTTCGTTGCTCGCGCTTATTTTCCTTGGAGCGTGCGTTTCCCGTTCAACGGTTGTGTTTGTGAACGTGGTCACGAATCGTCCGCGCGACGTTGCTGTTTTTTCATTCATACTTACCGTTCTTATCCCGGAAAAGATGGGTACTAAGGAAAGGGACCGATTCTTTGCACGGTAAAATTCAGCACATACTTTTCAGGCTTTCCAATAAGTTGTTTTTGATAATTTGTTCGGATAATTTAAAGCATTTGGATGGCCATTTATTAAAAAAAATCCTTTGATCTGCGATGCGAAAACTCATATATTTGAGAGCATTATACTTACGTGCTGTGGTACCGGGAAAGTTGTTTAATGATCATTTCCCCTCACTCACAGTATGCCCCATTCAATAGTAATAACAAAGCTGAACCCTAAGGTGGCACAAACCCCAAAACGATTCATATTTCCATACACATAAGCTTTGAGCAGCATTAAAAGAACGATTTTGTGTGGGTGTATCTGTGTGTGTGTGTGCTAAAAAGCTCCCCATTTACGTTGCTAGCTACATAAATCAATGAAAATTATGCTTCTACGTGCATTAATCACAGCTTTACGACCTCTCTCCCCCTTTCTCTCTCTTTCTGCTATGGAGTGCAAGAACTGCATACGTATGGTACAGTACAAATGGACACTGGTTGAAGAGAAGAAAATGTCAGTTTGGGGTTTGGGATATGTGGCACACTACCAGCCCTACGGTCACGTCCGATAAAAGAATCTTGATAACGACGTGCTTCGAGAGCAGGCAAAACCTTACCGCCCTTAGTCTGCTCTGTAATCTTATGTCCAATAGCTAAGTTATTTAATCAAATTCATTACCAATCTGGATGACGAACCAGGACGAAGGTGGTAATGGCAGCAACATATAAAGCCCCCTTTTCCATTCTAGCATGTAAGCTTTTTGCCGGCCAGGAATCAGGGTGTTTGAAAAATTCGTCCTCAAAAGAACGAATAAATGGAAGGAATAAATGGAGATTATGATAAAAAAGCGACTCAATTACAGACTAACGGTGAGTCATATTTATAACTATTACTACGGTTGTATTTAAGCTTGGAAAACTCAACAAACTTTTATCGATCACTCAAGTCAAAATTTAATTTTGCGTAGATAGTACATAACACATGGTTGTAGAATAAATGTTGCGCACTTTTGGGCTTTAAAAATAATATGGCTTATGTCTCTAGAACCAAAACAGCACAGTTCTAAGAAATAATTACTTTTAATGTGAGATTTTCCCGACTTCATTTGCAATCCACCATAAAAAAGCTCTCGATGGTAAGGTTATCGAGTGTTTTTTAATGAGGCAATTTAAATTCTGTTCCCAGTTTCTTATCGAAGCGAAAATTATGCAAGCGGTGTTACCCGTTGGTTTCTACTTAGGAGTAGAATAAGTTTATGTTGAACATCTTGCATGTTTTTAGTAGTAGTTACGAGCCAATTTTGTAATAAAAAACGAGATTTTTTAAAATTTTGAAACATTTTGGTAAAGTACTAATAACTTATCTACAGATTACGCTTTTTTACGAGCAACAGTAATCGAGTTTTGTTGTTGTGAGGCGTCACAACCATGCGCTATCAATAGTGCCTGATAAGTTATCACTGTATTACTCCTTTCCGAACTGAAAGCAAACGATGGCCAGCGTCGTGTCGTGTGATGGACAAAGTCATCGTTGACGTTTCGCTTATCGCTATCAGGGAAAGCTCACCACATTGCCGTTTGCCTTGCTTTGCTCCCGTTTCCGATGTTTCGTTATCATTCTCCGACGGCTGCAGCTAGTTACACTTATCGGTCACGACGGTTAGATTACGGTGCTGCGAGTGGTGGTGGAACATGTGGACATATCACTAGCAGATGCCCCGTCAAATAGGAAATGTAATTAATATTCTTGAAACTGGTTGTACGAAACAATTCGAAATCAGGTTGCAGTTGTTAAACTGTAATCTACAATCGGGAAAATCTACAATTCCGTAACGCTTTGCGAGCTTTCGTCAATGCATCCGGTCGGAAGCTGATTAGGAACGCACCAACCTCCCCGAGCGACCCTATGATTATTCCGGACAGAGGTTATCATTCCGTTGGGTAAAAGAGGTCTTCTCTTGAGGAAGTCGCTGATTGGGAGAAACATGCGAAATTAAAAGCTGCATTTTCAGCTGTGGCGTAATTGGTGGTAAACTGGTTCTCATCATGTGATAAGAAACGAGGGAAGCGGACCAGTTCGCTGGAATTGTCACAAGAGCAATGGCAATGTCTCGAATTTCAGTACACAACCACAGCATCATTCCGACCGGGAGAGTTCTAGTTCACGACCTCTGGATGATTTTTGCAAATGCCGGAACGACCTTCGTCAAAATACTGGCTGAAGTCGCGATAACAACGGTTAGTGTGGCCTGCTGTTATGCATCGTCAGGCAAGTTTCGGCCTGTGTACGGGGGTCCAGCTGGTTACCACAAAACCTTTCAAAAGTCGCAGATAAGCTGCGAATTTGCTTTGAAGCAACTATGCGCAGATTGTGGACGAATTTCTGAAACTAATCACGCATGGTTCAATTCTATTAGAAGAGGGCAACAAAAAAACCCCAATTGTGCCGTGAAATGAATGTCCAGCACATATCCGCAGCTTTACCATACGTCGGGAACGTGTTGTTGGGAATTTTATTTTTAGCAGCATGCTTCACCTTCCTAGTGCGGTCGAGTTCCAGCGTTATACGTCACGTTTGTTGTCGTAGTCTGGCAAACGAATCAGTCGCCAAAGACCGGCATTCTGACCATGGTGCTTACTCGTTGTTTGCCCAACAAACAAACAAACACACTCGCACACGTACCCAGGTTATGTAGTTGGCGACCTAGCCTCACAGGAGCAGCCTGCTTAGACAGTGTGGAAGCAAACATGGCGGAGGCGGCCGCTTCCGGACTTCTTCAGGCAGTCGCCGGAAGGTCTCTTGCAGATTGGACGCCATTTGCAGCCGACTGGATTACATCACCGGTGGTACCGTTTTGTCATCGTCCGTCTCGTCGTAGCATGCGACGGTTGTCATTTGCTACGACACACTACACACGCGAGCATTTATTTATTTTCGCTTTTATTTACCTTCGTGTGTGCTGTTCCGCTTTTTAAGTGTCAAAGTAGGCGGCTACACTACCACGCTAGCGTCCTTCATGTCTTCGTCACGTTTCGCCATTGCATTTCCGTTGCACCGAGCGACGATTGGTTCGGGGAATGGAAAATGGACCGTGCTTTTCCTTTTTTTGGTGCTATGGTATAAGAATACTTCCTGTCGTAAGTTTGTGTGCGTGGTAGTGATACTGCGCTGGAACATTATATACTCAACACCGACATGGACAGGAATTAAGGACAAAAAAGAAGCACTTTGAGTGTATATTCATATAAATTATACGACCGAGCTACGAATAGTACTAACGGTACCAAAAAAAAAAATAATAATAATAAAGGGAAGCATACAACGGTACAAAGGGCGAGGAAGCGATTTCATTTTCAACGGCCACTATGTGCACAAAACGTGTCTTGGTGTGTGATCATGTGACCCAGAGCCAGTCGCTCTGTAGCCATGTGCAAAGCGTTTGTATTTCTTTCGATAAATGTATAGGATAAGCTTAAAAAAACGCGGACGATTAACGTACCGTGAACTTTATGTAGGAGGTGCTTGCTGCAACGTTGTGCATCGGTTGCTTTGGCTGGTGTGCAACTAATACGTTCAACACTGTGCCAGAACTGTTGTCAGGATACACGGAAATGCAATGTGTTGCGCTAGTGGTAGTGGCAATAAAGAACGTGAACTTTAGCAACATCTTAGAACCGTACCGTACCTTTGCTTCTTGTAGTAAATGGAACTTCCGAAGAAATCCCATTTCCGGGTGTCCAATGTATATAAGCTTAAGTAGTAGCCCCACACTTTTAATATCGCTTACCAAATGTTGAGCAAGGAAGATTTTTTCTCATTAAAAATTTAATACCTTTGACGAGTTTCCATGCCGTAGATGAAACGTTTAAATGATAGGACGCATAATAATTAACTTAATTTCACAGCTTTTCTGATGCGCTTTCTGTGGCACAATGTTCGTGCCAGTTAGTGCAATGAGCTAATGGTCATACATTCGTACTGTTCGTCATATTATTCACGATTGAATCACATTCCTCCCAGCGTGTTCTAATTACTCGCGAGAGATTGCTTCGTGCCATTAGACACAGTTTCGTTGCTGATAAGATAACTCCCGGTGTGAAAGGGCCTGCATGATAAGGCGTAAAACACGCCGTCACACTATCAGCTCCACCGTCACTTACAACCATACGCGGATGGGGAGCATGTGTTGTATCAATCTGGAGTTTCCAATGGCTGATAAACGGCAACAGAACTGTTTTGTTGCTGTTGCAGCTGCTGTCGCATGCATGATACCTGAGTATTTTATCGCATCGATGCCGATACGGTACGATCTATCTTATCAGTGGTGTCTTATTGACATAGAAATCATTCTTATCCTATCCCGAAGAATTGCAGTCCGGCAGTGACGCTGTCGGGAATACACACACACACACACGCACATTCGAAACATGGACCCCTGGTCGTGCTGGTTAATAATTTACCAATAGCGTACAATCGAATGGAACGTGTTTTTTTTTGCTTCTATTAGCTGCTTAAAATGTGGCAAATGTTTGGTCACACTTACTACTTATCTTTACTGATAAAGCACTCAAAAATAAAGTTTTGACCTAGTGTGTTGTGTAATTTGAAGCTTATTTTATTTGGTTGTTTTCTTTTATCAATCTATGAATAAAAGAAAAATAATTACAGATAGATCGCAGAGAGATCCGACCATGATAAGATTGCGAATGTTGTGTGATACCCATCATGTGTGATACCCATCAGTTCGTAACACAATTGTAAGGCAACCTGGTCTATGACAACAAATGAAAAACTTTTAGAAAATTATGCTGCCAAAAATGTTTTCTTATAATTGATTATATATTTTAAATTGCCTATTGCAAACATATATTTTAATTTGTTTTTGTTTAAAAAGGTTTATACTCTCTTTTCAATTGAATTTGAATTTTAAAATCTCATATGGTTTGTAAATGGACTTAAAGGACATATTGTCCTTGTCGTAATAAATTTTTGTTTTCGATACTACTTTGAATTGAATAAGTATCAGTGGAACAATTCGTGGAAAACAAACATGTAATCAATTATGAAGTATATCCGAAAGACGGCACACAACAACAGAACCGTTTTTTCAACAATAATCCAGCAAATAAAAATGTAACATACCGTGCGTCATGTACACATGGGTGGTTGTGTTATAATTTGTCGTTGAAGCGTTCCTTCGATGGAGACGCATGGTGGCTCGTGCAAATTTCAAATGTCTTCAGGCACGTTTGTCCATCTTTTTCCCTTTCGGCTCTCGATTCTTTGTGGAATAACCCCCTAATGTATCCAAAACCGTCACGCTTCGTTGAATGCAACTTTAAAGTAATTGACTGTAAATGATGGAAAACTCTGTCGTTCCGTCTGGTTTGCCTCCCACCAGCCGAAACCTTGGTTCCAAGCCAGGCCGGTTGAACTTCAACGAAAACCAAACGAATCCACCTTCGGGCGCGGGAACACGCGCTGATGTAATTCATTCAAATGCATTTTCCATTTTCCACATCACTTTTTTGACGTATTTAAGAGGCGAATGGGGTACAGAGAGGGAGTGTGTGGGTCATGGGGGTAGGTTATGTACCGTCGGTTCGAAGGACCATGTACAGACCTGCGTTCGGGTTTGAGCTTGAAACGCCCCAAAAACACTCGAACCGAGCACGAGCCTGCTAGAGGGCTGGACGATGAAGAAGACACGACGCAGTGCTCCGGGTGGTGAGGAATGGATAATGGTTCCGCTTTTGGAGGACGGAAATTGAATAGCTTGCTGTTCGTTTACAGCTTGCCACCAATACTGCCGCAACCGTGGGTGGAATGCTTTCGCCCTCGAAAACGCCCTTGTCATAGATTTGTTTACTCTTGCGCTAATGTAGCGCAGACAGTGCGCCCTATGGTACGCTATATACACCACTCCCACAGTGGTGTTGGTGATCCCGGATGTAGACGAAGTTTGCGAAATGACAGCACGGATAACGGGTGCTGCATCCCGCCCAGGACTCGGTGTGCGTGGAACAAATCAGGACAGCCCAGACCGGGCATCGAATCGATAAACGGGCAGATGGACCGGCCCGTATTTGACATACAGCCCAGGCACCAGTTACGGCACCACTACCAGCGTACGGTTTTCGGCAGGATTACGTCGACCGAGACAACGACGACGACGACGACTACGACTTGAAGTTGGCCAGGGTCTGGGACGAACATATTTTTCTCGGCTAGCGGAAAAATCGATACAATAGCATTTCCCTGTTTGTGTGTATTTTTTGGTTTCTTCTCAGCTACTTCTTCTTCTTTCGGCAACACTATTCCATCTGCACGTCCCTTTCCAATTCGTTGTGCATATTCATTTCCTGCTTGCCTTGCACCTCACAAGGGGTGTGGTTCTTCCTCTAAACGTGCACGTGATATGCACTTAGTCACCCCGGGGGGCTTCATTGTGTAATTGTCAACTTCAATGAAGCATTCCATTAATTTATATTCACTGCGGAACTGGTTCTGGGGGTTTGTGTGCAAATTTAAATAAATAGATAAAATGGAGGTTTTTCCTTTGCTGGGAAAACTAGATTTCCTCCCAATGCTATTCTACTCGTTTCCGTTCCGGTGTGTTGGTGTGTTGGGAAATTAAGGAAATCAAATTTACGCCCAAAATTGGAAAACAAATTTCATCACCATACCGTGCGGTACCGTGCCTTGTGCAAATAATCGCACCCGCACCAGTCACACATCTGCCGTACGTATCGATTTTTCCTACCGGGTTTTGTGGCCTTTTTCGCCTAGAAGAAGCAGCACGTTTGCACCACTACATCGAAAGGGTCGGACGTCAAAAAATGGATCGATATACGCACTTCCGAAACGTGTGAAGATGTGTGCGCGAGGGGTGGGAAAACTCCGGGAAAGGAGGGTAAGGTAGCGATCCGGGCAGACGTCCCAGATGGTTGGATTGTCCTGTTGTTGTTTATATGGCCAAGGAAAACTCTGGGCAGAGGGGTAGCTTGTACCGGGACGTAACGGGTAACGTGTGGAAGATATTGTGAGCATGTTATTCCATCTGGCACTGTCTCTTTCCTTCCGAAGTATGCTTCTCCATTAATGTCTGTACGTGAGCGGCGCAATGGTGTTTTACAGCCGAACCTTTAACAGAAGAATTGTACGCATGTGCCACAATTTAAGGCAACGTACAGTGACCGACAAAAACTGCAAGCACTAGCAATATAAAAATCTCTGTTGAAACAAAGACAATTACTCGAAATTTAGGCTCCATTCTCAGTAATGGACAACGATTTATATCAATTTCAACAATGGGAAAACAGTTTTCTCTAACGGGAGCCATTTTTTACCCCGGATCGTTTTAATATCGCGTGCAGGTCCATATTCCCGTTTCCCATTCGACCCCGGCAAGCACCGCATTGTGGCCTTCAGACGTGATTAATCGATAGTATGTTTCCTCGACCCTGCGTACCCTTTGCTGGGAAAGTGGGAAAGCGGGCGGTTTGGTACGTGTACGTATTGACAGAAGTTATCCATCCGAGTCGTCCCAATCTCCGGATCTACGGATGTGTTTGTGCGCTCGTAAGCAACCCATGACATCGGAAAGTAGAGCACAGAGCATTCATTCGATGCGAATTTTCCTCCGCTGGTCGAGTGGAGTGAGTTCGTTCGGTACGTTTTGATTAATGTTTGCCAATCTTGCCGGTTCAATAACGTCGTTCCGTATACCGGTGAAGTAGATGATCCTTGAAAGGCACCAATGCTGATGTTTTTTTTCTGCAATTTGAAACTGCAGGAAGAAAAGAATTTCCGTAATAAAAACAACTAATGGCGTGTCAGGTTGCAGGTTGAAAAAAAAATCACACGAAAGCATTCCACCCTGACAAAAGCCGTACCTTATCGATCGGCCATCGAACTCTACGTGTGTGGCTTGGCCGGAGCCATAATGGGAAAAGCTGGCCACAACCCGCTATCGGTCGCGATAACTGCGTGTACACATCACCGATCAGGTATGGTCGGGATGATAACGTACGCCAGAACGTGACTTCCATTTCCGACTGGCGAACCAAGCTTGAATTAGATTCGACGTTGTTGGTGTGTAAGTTTATTCCTCTTTGCTTCTTTTTTGTCGTTGTTCGTTTGTTATGTTTCGCCCTCCATAACGACTATCATGGTGATACGCTGACCGGAATGCTAACCAGTCTGCATGAAGTCGTTTCGAAGCTTTGTTGATCGACGAGTAAGAGTTCGTACTCTGCTGTTCTTTCGGTACGTCCACCATGTTCGTGACTAACGTGCCAAAACAGATGATGCCATCGGGATCTGGTCGACGAAAGGCGTATCGTATCAGCAACGAACCAAGGCACGTCCATTGCCACGTCGGTACCGTGCCAGTGTTCTGTGCGCCAGCTCGCAAACTGCTGCAAAACGACGCACCAAGCTACGGGCACGTTCCGGGATTTTGGGGGATCCACCACCTTCGTTGGTGCAGTTCCCAGCAGTGCCCCATCGACACCCTAGACATCGCTGTAAACCGTGCGACTGTATAATTGTGTCTGTATTTCTACGTGTGTCATAATCACGCACGTTGACACAAACCCCAGACAGGTCTGGTGGCATGCGAACAGGTTTGCTCGTTAAACGGCAGACGGTTTTGCTGACGTCCGGCTTTCCGGTCACCGTCACGATACGGGGAACGTACTTCACAGCCCACGAGCCAACCCATCCCCCACACAGGTAGTGGTCGGAACCGGTTTACCTTGATCCAAAGCGAGTTGACTCGCGTCGGACTTGAGTTGCGATCGCGCATACAGATGGTTTGGTGGGAAGTCACCACATATCCTTACGTATTGCTCATATACACAGCCTCACACACTAGCGCGCAACTCGATCTTCGTTTCAGGCGATGGGTGAGAAATGACCATAAAATAAAAGCACCACTGCTAAGCGCTCTATTCAAGCTGCAGCAACGTGGCACGCGCACTTTATTGGTCAATAGGACCCGGTCGGGTGGGGGATTTTTAAATTAACTTGAGGAGTCTTGTAAGGTGGTTGGTTGCGGGTTCTCAACAAACGGGATTTGTCGATGACGATATCTGGAAAATACTGGTGCTGATGAGGCTCGAACGTTGGAACTGGTAATGCTGATGAATATATGGTTGGCTTTTAACAGCTAGCTGGTAACTTGCTAACATGGGGACAGTATTAATTTAGTTTGTGTTGTGGAATTGTATGATTAATTCAGATGGACTCACTACAATACTCCATTTGTTAGTTTTTTAATGCGGAAAGCTCAAGTTTGCAACTACAATTCGAGCGGGTCAGCGGACGTGGAGATACTGGCGCCGGTTTTCACTCGACAGAACTGGGGATTGAATCCCATTCCTTAGAGTTCCCCTGTGGACTGACTCTCCTGACGCGAGTAAGTTTAAGTCTCGGAAATCTAAAATTAAAGACCTCTCGAGGTTGCAGTGTCTTACAAGAGAAAGAAGATGTAGTTTATATTTCAATAGTCATCAAACTAATAATCAGACTAAATAATAGCGAATTCTTCAGTTTTGAGGCCATTTTAGTTTTTTTTGTTCGTCGATTACATGGATTAATTAAGCTGGAATGCCCATTTGAGTTGTACACTTGGATAGTTACTACAATAATCTTTAATAATTCAAAAAACAATTGGAGAATTGACTAAGTGCTTTTAAAATTATGTACAAACAGTATTCATTTTTACACATCTTTTCCAGTTTGTATGCTGTGTGGGTAATGTGCCATATGTATCCAGTTGGAGATATAAATAATCAAACATAATTACGCCAACCTCATTAATACAGCTTTGTTCGGTCTACACCCATTGCATTCCGATTAAACATTGCAAAACGTGCCAGTTAGCCATTTATCTCGGCCAATCTCCATTAAAAAGTAGGAACATGTTCCGAAAAGAGACTCCTATTCATCGGCAATCCAAATGAATTCACGACTTTGGCCTTTGGCTAATTAAGTTTCATCCCGAGGGTGTACTAAACTTTTGCGTTTACTCACCTGCCCTAGTACTAAGACCATTTCGAATTTCGATGTGAAAGTTTTACCTTTTTGTCAAACGTTGCCAGTTACCACACGCACGCATTCGCGCATCGTGCGCAGCGAATGGTGGAGTGATTTGAATTTTTTAATGAAAATTTTCCACTTCCCATCGTGTTGCACAATTGTGTAGTTAATTCACAGCACGTTTCCATATTTTCCTTCCGTGGGGAAAGATATCCCTAGTGATCGTGTTAATGTATGTGTGAATGATTCTTGATTCGTATATAAGCTTCAGCCCGCGTCCATTACCTTTGATCCGGCAGCATCCCTGATCAATGCACCACACTTTGCAGCCCTATTTACCGAGTTTTTTATGAACGGAATAAATGGAAATGAATGAGAACTGGCGTGAGAGAGAGAGAGAGACAGAAATAAGACGGTGAGTGAGTAAATGAGAGAAAGGAGTGATCACTACAGACAGCACACTGGTGTTCGTTGGGAAAAATCGATAAATTTGCGAGAGGGATGGAGACACATGAAGAGACAAAAAAAAACATTATATATAT
>AXCM01004878.1:0-19430 GCA_000473375.1 Anopheles culicifacies | reverse complement strand
CGCCCGGCCAGTACATTTTCCGATATGCTCACCGGTTTCGTTACCGTGCTCACTGGCAAACCCATCGATCAATGTGCACTACCACCTCGGTGCAGTAATAAATAGCAGCTATGATTGCAAACGAATTTCCACACAATTTCTTTTCAAAACATAATTACAATAATTACATGTTAATTAAATGCATGGGGCGATTTCTTCCACGAGTTGTCGCTTGGAAAGGATTTCGTCGATCGCAAAATATGTAACGAACGCACATCCCAAACGGCAGCCAAGGATGGGTGAGATGTTTACCGAACCGAACCCGCTCGAATCGACCGAATGTGTTGGAAAACTAATTGACAGGAATATCTGGCTGATTTATAGTTTGCAAAATAATTTACTTTGACCGTCCCGAAACGATGGTTTCTTCTGTGAGAGCAGTGCAACTTCACTGTAGTGATCCCGTCTCTGCTGTAATCCAATTTCCAACCAACCAGTAGTAGTAGTAGAAATCCATCGAAATTCGAACCGACCCGATGCAGGAAAAGTTGGTCCTTTGCATTTTAGTTTCTGGAGATTTTCTAAGCATTTCAGTTTTCGATCCCATCACTTCCCAGAGTCAGGAAGGTTGCCTTCCCAGAAAGGATGCACCATTGGTTGCGCTTAATTAGAAAGTGAACATAAATTGACTTACAACAAACACGCTTCTCGAATGCTCGCATCCTCGATGCAGAAGTTGTACACAAAGTTTCAATTTCTCAAACAAATAAAACAAAACGATGCACGGCCGCACGGATTCGGTAGCGCAGTAGCGATGGGGCAAATCGTAAAACTGTCAAATTCAAAATACTATAAAAATTTTACGGCCTTTGCTTACCCTGCCGATGATGGTTCGCTTTTGTCCATGGTTGTAACCTTTTCTACGGGATTTTTCGGGCGCGATTTCGGAAGAAATCGGATCATTTCTCTCGGATGCCCTGGACAGGAGGAGGAGGAATATGATAATCATAAACATCCAAACCGATGGATATGGATGACACTGTCTTCGAATGTCCTTTCGGAAGTGCTAGGAAACACACAAAGGAGAACACAATAAAAATCCTCCAGATCGGTACGATTTCCGATTTCGACCGAGCAATAACATTGTTTAGGCCGAGCATTATTCGGCTTTCGGCCAGCAGGAGGCCTCAACGCAGCATGACTGCAGCTGGAGAAAGGTCGTAAAAACATTTATACTTTTATGTAATTTCTTGATAAAAACTAAAAACCAAAAAGCTCAACCTACCCGGTACCCGTTGACACGGTGGCACTAAAAAACGAACGCATTAAACGATCGACCAAACTACAACAGGCTGGACCATCGGGAGCTGGTGTGACGGGTGGCCACCCAAAGTAGAGTTAAAACCCGGGCGAAACGACAACATTTTTACGACGCACGATATCCATCTTCCAGACTCCATCGGAGCTGGAGTCAGCACACTGTATCTTTCAAGCAACTGCTCGACAAAGGAGGTCCAAAGCCGTCCGTCGGTTACAAAATCTGTTCGTGTTAATTGGATAAGACTTTCAATCCTTTCCCGCAGCTAGAGTGAGTTTACTTTTCTTTTATTTTCGGTAGTTTTAATTAGACCGATAACCACCCAGCGTCTAGCGCGACTTCCGAAAAGTCGTAAGACATACTTGAGAAGCCCAGGGGAAAGCCTTTGCTGCGCCACACAAAGTCCCGTCCTTGTGGCGTTAGCGGCGGCGGCGGCGGGAATTGTTTTGATATCGGTTGTTACATTTTTTTTTATTCGATAAAAAGCGTCCACCTTAATTCCTTGAACAACAGTAAAGATAACACATTGGAGGGCCACCGCAGACGTTTGAAAAATGACTCCAAAACCCATGTGTGCCTTGTACTTCATTGCGCCCACGAGTCATGAAGTTGCTAAATCTTTTATATTTTACACATTCTGCGTCCTTCTTGGAGGATGGATTGGCATTCTCTTCCATAAGAAGTTCTCGTTGGTTAACTCGTTTCCAATTCTTGAGTAACCGTCATGCCTCCTGCATCATGTCCAAATATGTAGTAAACATTTTTACCCCACGTCTAGTGCGTGCCGAAATTCCCAACACACTGCGAGGCACGGGCGTTTGGCTAATGTGTTATCCTTTTCCTAAACTTCAACGCCATTATCAACGGAAGCGTTCCGTACAGTTGGATAACGCGAGCGCGTGGAAGAGCTATGACCGAAGGACCTGAGCGCTCCATTGTTGTTTACCAAGAATCGGTGAAATGTGCAAATATTCTAATGCTTCGTAAAATGTGAACCCACATCCTGCGGGCCGAGTTCTCTTTCCACGATGCGCTCGGTTTACTGAAACCCTTCTTTTCCTGCTCCCTTGCCCTACCCTTGGTTTCTGGTTCCCGGTTGGAAATTTTACTCATATCAACTCATCCTACACCGGCTCGTATGCTGATCGAGTTCGTCAACCTGTGCGTAACGGTCACACAGGGTAAGCACAAGGGAAGAAGCTGTTGCGCCGAGCGAATGGATGGGAAAATATCCGACTAATCCCCTCCTGTGCGGTCATCCCGGTGAACCTCCCGCCCACCCAGCGCCATCGGTGCAACGGTGCACACGTGTGTACGGCGAAAAGTGCAATGATGATGAAAGTAAACCCCTCGGATGGGGACACGAGATTCATCAAACAAAAAGGCAAGGGCGTTGGTCAGTGACGACGTACTGCAGGATGCCTGACAGGATATGAGCGTTCCCAGTCCAAAAATCCTAAAAGAATACTCCACAGGTCCGAAAGGATGCACACTTCCTACTACGGAAGCTGGATGCGTGTTCCTGTATGTCGTTGTGCCATTCCCGGAACGTATTCGTCCGAAACCACCTTCTCCCTTTCTCTTTCCCAAGCTCCCTGGTGCTGGGTGTGAGAAACAGTTTATAAAACGTACAATTTCATTTAACGCATTCTTTACGATCCACTGATTCCTTTGTAGTGCGCTGGTAGTGCCGGTTCATTTTAGTGACCGGGGTACTCGGTTGCGTCCATTTTCCTGCACAAAAACTCCAACGCCTAGGCTTAGCCCTGTTAGGCGGACACACAGGCATCTTTACCGCCGTTCGGTTCTTGGGGCAATTTGGTGAATGTTTGACCCAAAATTACAAAAATGTCTAAACCTTCCTCGGACCGGCCGGTCGGGAGCTTTCCGGTAAATTGGTCGCTTGTGCAAGGCTGTAAGCGGAACGTCATTGCGCACACCGGAGTACCGCAGCTTTCTGCATCGTATATCTGTTGCTGCATATCTATTTGAAATTTACTCACAATCCGATTGCTATTGGAATAATGGTTTCCTCGTAAAAATAAGGGCTCCCAATCTCAACTTGCCCAAATGTGCTGGTGCAGGTAGCGTCCCTCACCGATCGGAGAGTAGAAGGTGTAAAAATGAATGTAAATACCAATAGCAAACAACAACTCAGATATCTTCCTCGGTACGGAACCTTTTGAAAGCTGAACCGAATATTAGATATCGTACATAACTATAACGACTCCAAGGATTCCCATCGGTCATGGTAAAGCCTTCGACTCCGACAGTCCAGGATAGTGGCTGGATCCGTGTACGGTGGTAGTGAATAAAAGCAAACAAAAACCCTCAGAACTCACCCTCAAGCCCCCCGAAGAGTTCCGATAGTGGACGATGGTCCGAATGGAAAAGAAGAACCAGTTCTGTTTATGCTGATTGAAAGAATGGAATAAAAGGGTGGTCCTTCCTGAGCCGCATCCAACGTATCCTTCGGATTCCTAGCTCCAGAATCATACCCCGATCCAGAACAAATGAATGGATCCAATTGAAACCAAACCCAAAAGGGATCGGTGACCAAGTGAAGATTGTAGGAAATGCTCCAGTTCTATTGTATCTCCCGTTGCAAATAAGCTCCCGAAAAGAAGTGCGAGTGGACATGGGTGAAGAAAAACAATGATAAGGCTTTTTATTTACCTTTACCAGCAGTTTGGGATAATAGTTTGATTGCCGGTTTTTGTTTATCCTGCATACCATGTGTTTACAGTTAGGCTTTTATCTGCACTTTAATTGGCATTGGGTCCCATTGAATGCTTGCCAGAACTCGTTACAGATGGTAAAATGACAAATAGTTGTCGTTGTTGGATAGCAAAGCTTTATTATGTGCCTAATTCTTGCTTTGCACGTTCCATTCGGACCGAAATGGGGGGAAAAGAAAACACCGAAAGCGGAAATTATGTTACACAAAGCTATCTCCCGGATCGACCGGATTTTTTTTTTTTGTGCAAAACGGAAAACGGAATTTCATTAGCATCCGACGAAACGAACGACCACTCAATTAAAGGTTGGCTGGAATTTCGCTCAATCGCTCCACGTTCGATCAATTTCGTGCAGTTTCCAGCTGATCGACTAGCCTGGCGTGGAATGTACCACACCATAAATTTTGTCTCGATCTCTGCTGCGTTGTGCCGTGTTCCCCCCAATAAGCACATGGAGCTAAAATTATTGATAAACCAATTCCATAAATCGCCCATTTACCATCAACTGCAAGGGTCTAAGAGCGATGTACGGGACGGCATACGGACACGAAAGCACGATGCCACTCGATCGCTGCACGCGAGTCTTTTTCCGCCCCGTCGAGAAACGCAAATACCAAACGCATGTGTACCAAAGGGACACAAATAATATAATATTCCTGCCTGCCAGGAACGGTGCAGTTTGTTTCGTATTTGCACCGGTATCGAAAAACGATGGTATTTATGCGAATTCGATGCGCTAGCGCAGGCATGTGGATCGTGCTGCCCATTGCCAGGCACCGGTTCGTTCCACCAGATATCGTTCACTCTAGATCGGCAGCGACAGCAGGCCGCCATGTTCGGAGCTGGCTCCCCGGGGCGCCGCGTATTATTTGTGAACATGTCGCCAAGGGAATGTTTCTGTCTTTGTTTCTACGTCTTCGATCCAAACAAATCGCACACGGCTCCTGGGGCACACTTTCTTGGTGCGTTCTACCTTCGGCCGTTCGATCGATCGCTGATCTTTTTGTATGGCAATATCGCTATGCATGTTGCCAGTGCCAGAAGCGAGTGAGAAAAAATGACTCAACCCAGTCGGGTGGACAAATTGATACAAATTTCTTTCCCCATCATCGGTGAGCATCGTCTTATAACGCCTCCGCGCCACATGTGACATGCGCTGGCTTTCCAACACGGCAATGGGGGTTTCCAGGGTTGGTCAATATACCGATACAAAAGATCCGTTGCTCCAATCCCTTAAACTGGAATAAAAGACCAGAAAAAGAGAAAAAAATAAAGAATGATCCTAAGCCGATCCGTTTAAACGGCTTACGCCCGAGTTCGAAGGAAAACCTCTCATTAATGGGTAATGAGACGCTTAATTGAACCTTGCGGCCAAGGCAAAGGCAAAACACGGCTGCGGCTTTCCATGAGCTCGCCTTCAAATGGAGTCATCTTCAAACGGAACGGTGGATATCAACAAGTAGAATAGCTACAATAAAAACCGAAAATGGTTCGCTCGCCGTGCGAACAAAACAGCTTTCGTGCGTTTGAGGCTCGATTTCTAACGACAAGTACCAAGCGGGTTCCGTCTCATAGTCGTCCACGGCGACGGCGGCAAGTCCGACAGCCCATAAATAAACATTCCCCGGGCATCATTAATCAATACCATCGATGAATGATTCCTCTTCTTTGGTGTTTCGGCATTTTCGGTCATTCATTGAGACGGACGGCTTTGCTTGCGTACCGAACGCGTCCAAGCATCGTCCGCTGGATGCTTTCTTAACGACTCCTTGTGCACCGTCGTTTGATGGTTCGGATCGGATGAGGTGATGAGTTTCTTTGTGTGCTTTTTGTTCACCCTCCCGCGGGTGTCGGAACCGCAACCATCCCGGCAAAGCATAGATAAGTGGAGCTGGAGCTGAATGATTTTACGGTTCCCATTAGGAATCATTATTTGATTTCCCATTGTGAACCCGATCGGTGGTTTTGGGCCCAGCTGTACCAGCGCGTTCACACAATGCTTCCACCGAGCGGTGGAAGAAAAATTTGATTGTTTTGTCCGATCTAATTGAGTTGTCATTTGGGATGGATGTGATGCACGGCTGATTGATGGCAATGGCGATTGAAAGATTGTCCCTTCATATCGGTGATAGCTCTGCCAAACGCATTGAACTCCACGAAGAAACTGCACACTCCTCGAAGTGTTCGCTCTTCGCCGTAGCCGGCGTTCCATTTGTGTGGGTAGAGTTTTGTATACAAAATTAATTAGATTACATAAATCACCTTCACCTACACCGATCCCAAGGACACCGCAACAAATAACTCTAGCGGTCGAAAGATGAAACAAAATACCGAAGATCAAAAAGATCGAAAAGAGCTCGAAACGCATTCCTAACCTTCATCAGCACCCCGGAGAACCTAAGAACCCGACCTGAAGAGAAAGTCGTCCGGTTTGAGAAAATGTTTGACCCAAAATTTGCCTGCTGTTCCGGTGAAATAGCGAAAGAAAATCAAATACACCCGCGCAGAAACTTTTCCTTCTTCCATCCAATCAAAGGGACACGTATCCTTCAAACAGCCGGGCTCGGTCGGCTTTTGGCGACGATGGCGGTCGTACAGTGTTGGCGATTGATGTGGGCACACGGCCGAAAACATTTCCCATTCCGCATACGCATCCTGTACAAATAATCACCTGCCCTCAAAAGGAACCGCGCTGTCGGGGAAGAGAAAACTACTGCTAGCACGGTTTAACAAATAGTTTGGCAAAATCCCGCCGGCCATCCGTAGGCATCATCGGCCCAGGGACGATTGGCCGCAGGTCATGCATCCGCATCCGGATCAAATCAACCTCGGTACGGGGCAGGGACGAAGAACAAGGCGTTTATTGTTCGGTTTATGGCACCCTTGACTCAATTTTTCGAACTCTGGTAACATATTTTACAGCCCAAGATTTCCCGCATCCTTATTACAGCGTGCCGACACGTGGAGTTACAATTCTGCGAAGAGGAATGGTACAACAAATATGATTGCTCAACACGCAGCACAGCAAATATTTACCCTCATAATTAGACACCTCGAGTGCCGAGGGCTCCATTTTCGGTCTAATCAGCGGCCGGTGAATGATGGACGCGAGCCTGTCCAAATTTACAATGCGGTCAAAGTTGTACTCAAAGTTGTATCCGGTTCGATCATCTGTGAATTAGGACATGGGAACTCGTCTAGCCTACATTTACCATCGCACGTATGCTGTTTTTAATTCCTTTGATCAAGTCCCCATAACTCATCACTCCACATTAAGCCATGTGGTACAAATGTTCATCAAATTTCTTGGAAAACGATTCATTCAAAGCACTCAACTCATTGGCACCTTGGGCTAGTAGGTGCGTTTGTCACCTAAACCTTAGGGACACGCAACAAAGCAGCCTTTCTTAACACCGTTTTATGTTACTCACCCGCCATACGTGTCCATTCACGCATCAAGAATAGGCGTACAAGCTAGCTCAAACATCGAACTAGCTCATGAATGAGTTGGACAAATTGATTCAACATCTTCTATCCTCGGTGGTACATTTATGGTCGAATCTATCGGAATCGAACGTTGAAGATGGTCGTGAGGAAGCGGTTCGGTTCGGTGAACCATAAAACTTTTATTCAAATTTTATTTCTACATCCCTGTCCCTGTCTTGTCATCGATTCTGGGGTTTGCTTGAGCTCGGATCTAATAGACTCGAACGACGACTCTCGGACATGCTTAGGCAGTCGAAGCAAACGGGTAGCATTAACGCATAAAGCATAAACTTACACCTTTCACTTATCGACGATCGGGCTTCAGAAAGGCGTTAAGCTATAAAATTTCAATATCCGCTATAAATCACCACCAGCTACCCGACGACGTTGCTGGTTGCCCGGTACACGATCCACTCCCGAAACCCATTTTCAACTCTGGCCGGCGGTGTTCTGGATGAACGGGTCGATGCCACTAGCTCCGGGTGAGGAGCGAAGGCAAAGAAAGCTGGAAAGGTTTATGGACCATGACAATCGTTACTATCACACTTCCAGCCCCCGGCCGTCCAATGCCTGCCGTCAAGTGTTCGAGTGGAACGTGTTCTTAGGAAGCTGACGACATGGTCGGCTTCTTGGAATCTCAGTCGGTGATTCGGATTCAGTGTTCGGTCCGCAATCGAGATCGTACGGAATTGATTTCCTAGAGTCACTTGACTCCGATTGCTCAAACGGAATAATAACTTGGATCATTTGAAGCTTTCTGCACGCCGTATACGCCGGAATCTCCGTCAAAGGCAGGAATCGGACCTGCATCCTTCAAGCCATCCATTCGCGACCGGGTGAGTGAGAAGGGCACCACCGAAGCAAAGAAATCGAAATAATGCTCCCGGTTGCTGATTAATTGCGCGGAATTAGTTTCGGATTAAGTCACCGACATTGCGCTCAGTTCCCGGCGGAACTTTCCGAAAGCGTCGAAGCGAAAGAATTGAAAGACATTTTTCAAATCGAACGTTATTAACGCCATTAGTGGGCAGGGTGGCGTTGCCGATGCTCCGGTATTTTGTCGGACGGTTTGTAGTTCGAAGTTTGCCTTTTGTGACCTCAGGCACTGTTTCCTGCTGCCACAGTTCACCGCAAAGACGCGGAATGAAACAAGGTGTCCGAACTAATTTCTCATCGCACCGCTCAGCATCCTTTCGGCCGATCAGAAAGCTTCTGGGCTGAACTGATTTTCTGGTGATTCGAATGCTCCGCAGGCAACAGATACACCTTTGCCGCAATCGTTTACATTGTGAGGTGTAGGTTAAGTTTATTTTTTTCCACAAGAACACTGACGGAAGCCTCGACTGGTGATCTGGTGCGATCGTACCGAAGATCAAGAAACCTAACCTCTCACCCAAAACTAACCCACCAGAACCGCAACTAAACCCAACTCGGCCAGCAACCTGACGGTTGACTAATGGGAAAGCCTTCGACAGCGACATCGAGAGTAATGGTGGGCAAATTTTTCATTCTCAACCTTTCCCAATGTTACGGTACTACACCAAAAAGTTTCCACCGTTCTTCTGCGCACACGTACTTTACACTCTTTCCTGCTCGATATGTTCTAGAAACTGGATGATTGAGGTTGGCTTTTAAACCGTTGTCCGCATTTGTTGGGCTCAAGGTGCTCAAGGTGTTTTCTCAAATCTTTCACCTCACCCTCTGTGATGCACATTAGTCACTTTGCTTTCTTTTCTCACATCGAGCTTTTATCTTTAGCCGGCCTGCTGGTTGTCGATTTCGGTAATGCTCGAGAAATTTCATTTATGGTGTCGTATTTCTATAAAATGGAACCAATCCCAGCGGTAAAGCGGTGCACCACTGGCATTAAAGTCCAATTATTCACTCCTTCGTCCATCGTAAAAGATCGATATCTCGATGAATTTGTGAATGACATTTTATACGACAATCACACACTTCCGTAAACTTGAATAATTGTGATTGAATTACACGAAAAGGACGTAGTGTCGTGTCGAACATTTTGCTTTCCGTATACAGTCCGGGTGTCACTGCAAGCAGACGTCCGAGTGACGAAACACCTTCCAGTGTCACTTTAAACACCCTGCAAACTGTTGATCATCAGTCAATCAATTCGAATGACTCTCTGGTTCGGCCACAGTTTTGACATCATGTTGGGCTCTAGCCATGCTTCATGAACAGCAGCGTTAATCCTCAGAATTTGGGTACTTCATCACCAGTCAAACGCGTCAATAAAGGATTGGTTGTTGTGATGGGATGTTGGAGACAGAAACGTACGACTGTTTGATTTCGGAACGAGTTGGAGCTTATTGACATTCCACATTAAATTGGTTTCCTGATTTAGTAAAGATTGTTGTAGTTCGATTGAATGCGTGGTAAATAGAGAACCGTTTGGTTGGTTTGTTCATCGGTACAGAGTTGATGTAATCGATTATTTTTATTTTTTGAAGGCTTCATTGCGAACCAAACGGTGCTACTGACGCTTTGTAGCCGTTCATAAGAACGGCGGTGAAGAACCATTCACGGAAGTTAAGAGGCCGAATTGAACCTTGCTACCGGGTCTTGTGATCTTTGCCTAGAGCCACGGTGTGAAGTTATCGTCGATTATTTTAGAACACATGTTCCTATAGCCCAGAGCAACATACGACTCAGTTGAATGAACTGTTGAGAAGCTTTTCGGAAAGCTCTAACGGAGCACAAGGGTGTGAGAGATAATTGGTAAGCAATCGATCACGTACCATCCTTAAACGAAAACCTGAAATGGAAAAGAACCTACAATGAATACAATATATCACATCGATGACTGATGTTCATTTTAGATTACCTCCAATAATACTGTAATGTTTCAAGGCTTTTTTGAAGAACTGCATGCTTATTCTTTAAATTAATAAGATATAATACTGCCAGATTACATATTAATCCCAAATCAACTAGAAAATAATATTGGAAGCAATAAGGTTTCCTGCAGTTCCGCTGTAAAAAAACATTGAAATAAGTCCAATGCAATTTGTAACTGCATTACGGTGCAGATGCAACGAATGGGTTTGACATTTTCATCAAAAGTTGCATCCCATTGGTCATGACATTAACAATAGAACGCAACCCCAAAAACAAATCATTACAAATACAGTCGTACAAAAGAGAACAGCGACAAATGAAATGAAGAAAAAAATGTCAACCAACAACTCGGGCTGACGCATTTTCCAGCGCTTCAATTTTCATCTCGAGCCCTTCGCAAAATATCGCTTCGTATCAAATTACTCGCTTCCGACTCCATACGCCCAGCGTACAAAAGAACCTTACTTACCCCGCACAGTACCGCACACAGGCACAAAATGTACATCTCTTTCAAACCAAATCCAACCATAACAATATCGTTTTCTGTTTATGAAGCGTGTTACGGCGATGTGACGATGGAATGGCTATAGAATTGCAGTTGCAATTGCACTAAACCGGTGCAATGATGGTGATGGCGTAGGTAGATCGGGAAGATGAGGCACATAGAACACTCGATACGGATATTGTGGTGAGGCGAATGCGTTCATGGTCAACAGCAGCACAACCTTCTTCAATACCTCAATCCTTGTCGCAGCCCCATTCGGCAGAGATGCAGTTAGTTGCGCTTGGATCGATGGATTAATGTCAATGGTTGTTTTATTTTGTCAGAATTCACCGGTTTAGTGGAGATATTTGGAGCTATATTTCCTTTCATGAATACTTTTTCTCCAGTAGCAAATAGATTTATCCCGAGATAAGAAGGAGGAGTATATACTTCCCAGCCAATGTTAGTTGTTCCCTTTAAATTAAGTTTAAGCTTTAAAATTATAAGCTCCTCTGTTTGACTTTTGTTTGCTGTGATTCTGTTTATTGGAGAGAAAAATTGTTCTCTAGCTTAAGCCATGTGACCTACTAAAAGCAACAACAACCAAATACAGTATCGAGTATCGTTTATGCAACTACGATCACCTTCATTCCTCCACCGGATGCAAATAGTACTGACGATCGTACGCATTCAAACGACGTCATTGGCTCGTCGTATCATCTGAACGGATCAGTTTTCTACCATTTCCCCTTCTGCCTACTCCACTCCCAGCCGAACTGATTTCTGAACAAATGTTCACGAACGGGAGTTCACTTCATGTGAACACTTTAGTCTGTATTTTAATCGGTATTAATTTTTATCAATTAGCTCGTTTGGCGCTCTGGAACTGCCGCAACGGACCGGGCACAGCACTGTGGACGAAGGTGATGGATCGGAAACGGAGCGTTATCTTCAAGATTTATGTCCATTACGAGCGTTTCGCGCCGGTCGCGCCTCTCCGACTGCGCCACGTTGTACCGGAAGCTGCGTTTGGTTAATTTATGATACGAGTCTCTTGCGCTTCCACGCAAGCACGCGCCCGTTCTGTCAACAGGCACAAATGGTGCCAACGAAGAAATTAGTCGTCAACACACATCACTGTTCGAAGGAAAGCCGCTTCAAACAGTGCGGTCTTACTGCCGGCCAGTCTGCGGCCACCGCCAGAACTGATACGGATCAGGACTGATGGTCAACGATCTGTCCAAGCGGGATGGACATTCGCTTGTCCGCAAAGACGAAAAGCCAATGGACATGAAATGAGCATCTCGTGTCAATCGTGCCTCACTTCCGATGGACGGTAATTTACGTGCCCACTAGCGATTAATCTCAATAATTCAACTCGATGAACTTTTTCCGTCCGCAGTCCAGCCACCTGCTCTACATACTCCCTCTCTTAGCGTTCCATAAACCACCAGCTTACCAACGTTATCGAATTGAATGTTATTGCAATAATGAAATATTTTCAATATATCTTAAATATTCTTTATGTGCATTTTAGCTTACAAAAACATTCTGTTAGCAGAAAACGTCGTATAACCAGTTCCAAGAATCGAACACATCAGCACAAGACAATCTCAGCCCTTTCCATCGCGATAAATTGCTATTGGTTAAATATGAAAATTTCGATATTTCCAAACTTCAAACCGGTCGTCTGTCGATTGTCGATTGTCTTCCCACGAGAGCCTTCGATGGAACGACACCACCACCGGGGACTGACACGCTCGGAGAGCGGGAGGAATTCCAAATTGCCAAACATCCCAGCACCACCTCGCTTATCTGTGAACGACAATCAACACCGAGTTCGATGGAGATCGACTTGATCGTAAATGAACGTTGGAATATTGAGCGGTTCTGTGTTGGTCCTCGTTCGGACGGCTCACTCTTTTTATTGAACCGAAAATATTCAAACATCGATGGAAGAAGCAGTTAGCACATAGCCGACGATCATAAGGCTTCCAGTCGACAACCATTCGAATACATGATAATTAATGATGCACCGTTCAACACCGGCAAGTATCAACACCCGGGAGGTATGTCATCGATAGTTCAATATTCACTTGCGCGACACGATCATGTTGGAGGTTATCTTCGATAATCCATAATCTGACCTTGGCCGTTGGACGAACGCAACGATCGTAGGAATTGATTAATTAGTCATCGTGTCCTAATTGCCCTCCGAGGCTCTCGGTTTCGATCGTGCAATCCGCGGTATGATCTGATCGATCACTCGTACCGCTTTGGTGAGATATTGCCACAGCGAGAACGCGGGTTTCGCCGGAGCAGTAGCTCGTCCATAAATCCACACTCCACTGTTGAACGCTGTCAGTGTTCATGGATTCTTTGCCCGGTTGGTGTTGAGATCGCGCATTGCTGATTCTGCTGATGCGCGCCTTCTGCTTCCCAAAGCGAAGCCGAAATTGATTAATGAACAATCGAGTCCGACCGATCGCGTCGGTATGCATCGATACGATCATGTCGGTGGCATACCAGCACTCCTGCACACATCCTCCTGTTCGATTGCGCAGGAGGGAACAAAATCAAAATTAATGATTTCGATTGAGCCCATTTTAAGCTCGGCCGCTTGCGCTCGAACGCTGCTCGAGAGTTTGTTTGGTGGTTGATACTTCGGCGCAATCCGATTACGAGGCGAAACAAATCATCACACCAGGCTGCCGTCTCACGAAAGGGGTGCTGCCTTTCCGTGGTGGTCGCATTCCGAGCGGGATCAATCTGTGAAAGTAGGCACGGGATTACTTGGGGATTCAATTCAACTCGTGTGATAAATTTACGATAGCTCCCGTCAAATTCAATTAGAAGCAAAACTTGCGTAGTGTGATAATTTATTTACAAACTGTTGCCAATTTCACCTCCGCCATCAACAGAAGGTATTTGCTTTTTTTTATTTGCAACCGTAAATTATTAACGACGTAAGACGTTGTTGCATTGCGTGCTTAAAGAGCGAAAATGGAGAGGATTGTCTGATTGATGAAATTAATATTATTCGCTCATCACAAAACCAATATTTTATTATCTACTAGAATTTAGCATCTAATAACAAAGTTGTATCATTTTTACGGAGAACCATATTGCTCGCATGGGTCAAACTAAAATCCAGAGAAAGATGTTTGAAAATCAGCACGCATCAAGGCGTGAAATGGCGTGTGACAATAACTAATGGCGGACAAGATTTTGCCATTACTGATATTGAACGGAAACGATTAAGCACTGCCGGTGTACTCGTATATTTTTCGTTTCTCCCGTTGCGACTACCGGAAGACCGAGCGCGTCTCGTGAAGCACCCGTGCCTTTGGTAACCCAACGGACAGGTAGCTGACAGGCGATTGGAAGGGAAAGTCACTGACTTCGAGACACCGCACCGTACAGAATCCAGCCCTTACCGAGGAAACAGCCCCACATACCAGTTCGGTGGTAACATATTCCAATAAGCTATAAACTCTTTCTTCCTCGTTACATTTCTCATCGGTCTAGCACGGTTCCGTGATTTTCGTGGTGTTGGTGTATAAATAAATGGCCAATGTAAACATTTGTCAATGAGTCAAATTATCAGTTAGTCAATCTTTACGAGCGTTTTCAAAGATGAATGCTAACGATAAAGATTATGTTCGCTCGGGCCATTCGTACGGTTCTCGGTCGATCGTTTGCTCCGTTCGCTTCCCTCTATCGGCGACCTGGGTTCGAAGCAAACCAGAAGAAGCTCGATCTCGAACGATTGGATTCGCTTTGTAGCGCACCAAGTTCGGAACTTTGGTTTGGACGCGATTGTGTCTGGTAGCTGCGGAAGCCACAAAACGCGATGAGCAGTTATGGGCTTCGGGGTGAGTTATAATCGAACACTGGGTAAACTAGCAGGTCGCGTAGAAAGCACGGACTATCAGTTAAACCGACCGGCCGAACCGGCTGGCGAGGAAGATTCGTTGTGAAAGATTGTTGGGTAGATAAGATTCCGAGCTGCCGTTGCTCCTGTCGCGGATCGTTTCAGTGAATGAAGATGACTTCTCTTTTCATGGCTTCGATCGTTCGATTATGGGTCCCGATTCAACACGCATCTTCCGCGAGTTCGTCGCTTCTCCGCTGTCCCATGTCACCAGAACGTCAGCCAGAACGGTTGAGAGGTAGCTGGAAAGCATATAATAATAGTTATTATAATTTATAAATTTTATTGCCTCTCATTTGTCCAACTTTGTGCTCGTTGGAGGACTTTGCTGACTCGAGTGGACCCATCTTGAATGTGTGCATGGTGGTGCTCATCGAACATTCGATTCAATATATTAACGTGACACTTGAGGCATCCGGGTGCCCGTTCCAAGGGGGGCTTCAGAAATTTGTTTGGACATTTATCGAAAATGAATTTCGTCTCGTCGCATCCCGTGTAAGCCATTATCTGTTGGACCCTAATTTGTTCGACCTCTCTCGAGGGGCAATTACTGTGAGACGAAAGTCTCAAGTCCTTCTGCTTTGGCAGCCAACAGGGGTTTTGTTATCGGATTTTGGGACATTCCGATATTGGATCGAGATTGTGCGGGACTGATGACGATGAGACAATCGTTTATTCGATTTTCGATAAATTCCCATACCAACATTCTGATGAGGCTTTGTTTGTCTCTAACTGATTGAGGATGTTCGATTAATTAATGCGTCCCACCAAAACCGGCCACTCTTCGCTTGTTAAAAATTGGAACCATAATTATAAACAATCCCCACATTCTAATGGCATACGAAGATGTTTAGCCTTAATTATAAATTGCTAGTCCAGTTATGGAACTCTTTTCAAATGATGCAACGGTACATTCTTGTCCAACGGAACCAGACACTTAAAGGATTGTGATGTTACGCAAAGATTAGTCACCTCTGTGTGATCGATATCGCCACTTTCAGGTCCAATACCTTGTGTGCTACCCACGTAAATCATTTCGATTATGTTTTGACATTTATTGCACCCAAATAAGGACTGACCGGGAAGGAAGGAGCACCCCTTTCGTCCTTGCCGTCCCGGAACCGTTTGTACAGCAAAAAAAAACTACAGAAGAAAGGTAAAAACCCACAGCTCGCAGTCCGTCGAAGATGAGCCGTAGAGAAGCCAAGATCGACAAAAACCAATCGTTAACCAGTTGATAATTTATTCGTTTCCTATTTTTATTGCACCTTCTTTGCCTTCTCACCCAAATCCGATCGCCATCCGTTGCGGGCGAAGAACGGCTCATCCGCCACACACTTGTTCTCCTGCTGGGCTGGAACATGGACCCAGATGCATACCTGGCGGGGAACCTTCCTTGTGCCTTTCCTCTTTACGTGACTAATTTATGTGAATGTTCGATCGGTGTTTGACTGCGTTTTGTCGCTTCCTTTTTTCTCCTCTCAGTTGGTAATTTATTTCTTTATTTTCTCTTGTTTTGAGTTCTTTTTTTTGCCTTTTTCGAACCTTTCCTCATGCTTCTTCGAACCTCAGGCCGTGCTTTGTTTTTAGTGGTTTGTTTTGTTTTGTTACTGTGAGAGATAATCTTCGGCACGGTATGTTCTCGAGTCTACCAGCTTCCACGAGTCTTCTATGGCGCCCGCCACCCGCTTCTACGGATACTGGTTGAACGAAAGCAGAATAACAAAGAACCGAAACAACGACCGACAAAATACGGTGGCCAAAGTTGCGTGCGCCTGCGTCACACAACCGTGGGCTCCGGCCGAGCAGAAGGCTACAGACAGCCTTCCAATATCGCTTCACGTTTCTTCGCGTCGTAAAATATTTTAACATAATAATATTTCGATTTTCGTAAATAATACCATAAATTGATTCGGATTGGGTGAGGACACATGGTCCGTACCCTTTTTCTCCAACGCACGCATGGCAATAATTGCGATCGTCAAAGGATAGTTTTTAAAACGCCCATCCTCAAGGCATTTGCCAAGCGGATGACACTGCAGAGCGAGAACCAGAGCGAGACATCTCAAAGCAGGTCGAATTTCCGACCCGATCGGTCGAGCTCTGGGGCTGGCTGGTGATAAATTCCAGAAGCGAGTATAAATTCCGTCCCATAATCAATTCTAAACGATCTTGAACGAACAAAATTATGACTAAATTTTCTGACTATGTGCATCTCTTGTGTTGCGTGCTCCCGTTTTCGCGTGTCTTGAGGCAGGGCAGGGCAAGGGTAAAAGTGCAATAAATATGAATAACCTGTTTAAAATTATTGCTGGATTTAGTTTCGCTTAGAGAAATAATCGAGCAACTGCGCCAGCGATGTGAGGAGACTTAAAGAATTCAACGATGCATCTGGAATATGATAGGTACATATGCTTTATGGAGTATGCATCACGAATGCAGTTCATGGTTTAGCTGTAATTTGTATCTTTAAGCTAATCAATTCTAGTTGTGTCGGTTGGGCGAAGTTTCTCGCTTTGAATTTATAACCTAAATCGTTCTTTATGAAGGCAGTGGGCAAGTAATAGTCTTGCTGCCAGCAGCTATCACTGCAAGATATTCAATGAATTGTGTTTCCTCAGTCACATCACAAACTCTGTTTGGCAAAAGTAATTAGAAGCCTTCACCAATTCACCAGCGGATGCATGATTGATTAGCTCGGCTAATCCAGTTCCACGCCCTGCTAAAAACACACTCAATCCATCGTTCTACGGGTTTCTTTAGAACACAAACTCCAACAAAGAGGCAGAAAGTTATAAAATACACTCTCCTTAAGGCTAGCGAAAGAACATTTGGCCAATACACATGTGCATCGAATGCATTCCGACGGGTGCACTTGCCGATTTGGCACCAGCACTGATTGATTGCACATGCACATCGGTCTCATTCCGAGAAATACGGCCCCGTCTCGCTGGGGTAACTTCCCCAAATGGACGTCTCGCCAAAGGTAAATCCATCGAATCCTAAACCCTTCTTCCGATGCGCGAACCACTCGGCTCATCAATCAAATTGGAAACTTCCTCCTTTCTAAATTAACCAGCTCCTCATCGAAACAACGCATAACCGCGTGCGTGACCGCAGCATGGTTGTGTGCCACATGGGAACAAATCTGCGACCGAGCGAACATGAATTCAATTATCGAGTTAAGGATGAATAATTATTGCTCACCGTGCTGCGGATGGAATGGAAGTGCCATTTTCGTGCCCTGAGAATCGGACCAGAAGGCTGAAACTGACACTAGCCAATCGAGTGGGGTTTGTGAAATGAAATTTTGCTTTTAATTACTTTTAATTTCCTTTTCATTAATTTTAAACGCCACTCACATGATGTTTCCCCCATTCGGTACCTTGGGACTTATCATTTGTTTTTGTGTGTTGGTGATCGCTAAAATTCAAACCATCGGTACGGAATGGTTCATTTGTTCTGAGGTATGCATGCTTGTCTTTCCTTCATCGTCCAGTAGTTTCGGAACAAAGAGAGTTTGGAAAAACCTACCCGCTTTGGTTCATACGAGCAGGAAGTGGTTTCGCTAGAGCCATGACTCGTTGCACGATGGTTGGAGATCAAATATCGAATCTGAAATCCTATAAAAAATAAAAGCAACAGCATAATGGAGAAGCTCAATGGCTCACGTGAGGATACGAGTTAAGTACTTCCATAAAAATAGAACAAATCCACCACCAACAACATACCTTACACACAAAAAAAAACTCATACAGTAGAACGGGATCACATCGTTCGGAATCGAACGGTACGCTCCTTCCCATGGTCAGGATCCGCACAGAAGAGGTGTTTTTATTGGTGAAATGTTTTACACTTGTTCGCTCCCTTTTTTCCCGTGTTCGCGTGTTCGCGCTTTAACCTGGCCTCGCGCGGTCAGTTGATCCGGTCGACCGCTTCGGTTGGCCGTTGCGCGCTCCCTTTGTGCGACTAATCGTTACCCATTATCCCTGGAGAACTCGGTGTGTGTGGACTAGCATCAGTAGGACAGAGAAATATTGCAACCGATAATTTATAACATTTGCCAACGTCGAACCCCCACAACCAGGATTCTAGAATCCTTTAGCCAAAAGCACACTGCAACCCTCTACTGCAATCGATAGCTTCCGGGGATGGAAATGCAAATGCATATGCAATCACCCCTAGCTGGAGGGTGGAATTCGCTCCCTCGCAACATGCGTATGCTACATGGGGACCTGATGTAGATGATGATGATTTGGCTTTGCCTTTACGGGGGGATGGGGATGATACTATCAGTGAGTTTTAAACCATCACCCCATGCTGCCTGGCACGGTATGGAATGTACAGTATGCCAATTTCACAGCCAACGCTCGATGAAATCACTCGATGGATGCATGAACAATATTCGAAGCATGTAATGAAATTACCCCACCGGCGTATGGCATTCATCTTCCCCATGCAAATGCAGGGTGGATTTAGCACAATATCCCTTTCGCTAGTGATGTGTGAATCCCGGGGAAGCTGTGTAAATGCGAGAACTCGCAAGCGGTACATAATCGAATTGACACCTGTTGAAGCGATTTTAAAACAATTTACCAATGTTATGCAAACACCAAACCCTCACACACACACACA